>QLPD01001670.1:0-45950 GCA_003314085.1 Hymenopellis raphanipes | reverse complement strand
TTTAACACCTTCACAAAATTTCAGGTCTTAATTAAGACCTTAATGACACCACTGTCATCTCATACTAGTCCCTGCCCACGAGCGTGTTCGCGACACTAATGAACCTCGTTCGACCAAGGAAACGCTAGAGGAAACGCTACCTCTGCTTTCAAAAGGAGAACGGGAATCACGATGTGTGAGTATTCTTCACTCGGCATTATGCCCTCCTTACCTAGACCGTTATCCCAGTTTACCGTCTTACCATTCGTGGTCCTACTGTCCCGAGTTCTAACTGTCGTTTGTCGCCCCAAGAAATGTCTACGACCTACATGGCCGACTTCTACGATGCCTTCGTGGCCGCAGGGCCTTTATCTCTTCGCCATAAGGGAGGACTCCACATACGCAAGGATCTCTCTCGCATAGTCCCGTCGAAGACGATCCCAGATTTCACGTCCCGGATAACAACATTTGTCGCTGCGAGACTGGATTAGTGCTATCAGCTTCCACAGGAGGAGTTTGACTGTGTACAATGTCAGTCTCCGTATTATCTTCTTCCAATATCGACTTACACAGGATGTCAGAAAAGGGAATCTCACCATAGATTGACCGCGCTTCCATTCCACAGCCCATGGGGCGTGATTGGTGTCGGCAAAGACACAGTCGCATGCCCTTCATCCAGACCAAACCCCGGGTATTGTTCTTCGCGCAAGGTCCAACGACGAATACAATTTGTATCGCGAAACTCCGTCCCGGCATTTGGGAAACTCTGTTCCTTCCTTTCCACTGCCATAGCGTCATCCCACCTCTGGCCGCGAGTCTACGACGTGGAACTGTATAGGTGTTCGCCCCCCACAAAAAAGGACATACAGATTGGACGATGGACTCAACACAGTCATCGGTTTCTTTGGTGGAGAGAATTTGTGGAAGAGAGAGATTAGAGGCTCGCGCTTTTCATCAGGCATTCGTCGCTCCGCTCTGTTGGAAGTGGCCTCACACCCGACGCCTTGTCTACTCGTGCGCGGCAGACATCATCGTGGACGTCGGTATCGCTCGCGCTCGTCCATCACGGCCTTACCCGACATTCATACGTCTCTCGAACAAAGGACGTCGTCTGGTGTAAAAGGGTACCCAGAACGTAGGACTTCTCACCAGAGGAGTCGACGTCGCGTAAGTAGTCGTACAACGCGTAGCGCACGCGTATGGTTGCACTCTGTAACCCAGAGGCTGGGGACTGTTACCCTTGTCAGGGGAGCCGTTCACACGAGTGCTCAGCGGGCGGGACGCGTCGTGTAACGAGTACAAAGAAAGAAATGAAAGAGACGTTCAAACGTAAAACTGAGCGAGCAACAGACTGATGATGATTCAAGACAACTAAAGTACAAGTAACGGCGTGACGGTATATCTAAGTCTGAGATTACTAAGCGAGCAGCGAGTTCTACCTATTCCTATCACAGTGCCCCCCCGAGCTAGAGCGAGTTAATCGAGACGTTCACGCAAAGATGATCCTGCCGGAGGCGCGTCGTCTTCATCAGGACTTCGCCCACGACCCCGTCCTCCACGTCCTCCTCTGCCACGCCCTCGATTTCCTTCGTCCCCACGAATGCTTGCTCCCAGCCTACTTTCGAGAGTTCCCACTGGATTGTCTTGAAGACGCGATTCCAAAGACGGAGTTGGGGTCTCAGAGATCCTATCCTCCAGCTGAGGGGGATCGTCTTCCTCCTCGTCAGTAGGGTTACCCTTGCGTTTCTTCCCGCCGCGTTTGCCATGCACAACTGTTCGATTCTCCTCCAAGTGAATTAAGAAGAACCCGCGAGAACAATTCACCCTTCGCACTTGATACCGGTACCATCCAACGTGAGGTAGAGAGGCTTGTGAAGCCCTCAACGGACTGATATCCACGGTAGGCTGATGGTCCCGCATATATACGAGAGACTTTTCGTCGTAACACCGATGACGGACCCGCTCATTGAACTGTGAAACAGAGTTGTAGCGGTGCCTTTGGAAGTCCTCGAAAGATACGCGTACGAGATGGAGATCCGCGTGTGCGTCCAGCGACCCAGATAGCACGGACAGTTCGTGAGGGTGGGGGGTCTCAAGCCAAATCTCTCTGAATTCTCCGTTTTGACGTATGAAGATCCTCATCGTTGAAAATCCACGGGTGGAAGATCCCACCACGTACGTCAGCGTGCAAAGCGCTTCATCAATGTTCAACTCGGAGCCCCATTGGTTATCGCGCCACAAGTACGCATAGACAGTGTTCGTCAGAGTGGTTTCATTCAGGCTAGCCAGCGCATTTTTGTCAGAAATTCCTTTGGCTGTAGTAGGAGGCAGGGAATGCTGTGGTTCCTTGGTGTCTGTGGGGGCTGACGATCCCGAACGGGGGTCTGGAGGAGACGGCCGTCCTGTACTCGAATTCTCGGATCGAGGGCGCTGGGTAGGGAAGGCTGTTAACCGTTGTGAAAGCTGGCCCGACCTGTAGAAAGATCGAGGGGCAGAGGGTGGAGCTTTAAAACGTTGAGCGGCTGTATCCGAGCTGGATTCACTAGAAGACGGCGCCGGCGAGGTTGATGGAGAGGGGGATCGGGAGCTCGCCCGAGGCCTGGTCATGGACTCGCGGGAAGTCCTCGAGGGGCGCCGAGGTGGCAATTCCCAATCGCGGTCTCTGTCAGACCAGTGACGGTCTTGTTCTCTCAACTGTGCTTGCCGCCGGGCGTATTCTCTTGTTCCCGCAAAGTTTCGGTTAGACATTTCCGTAATGTGTTGACGATTTTCCTCCATTCTCGCGCTACGTTCCTCCACGGGGAAGGAGTCCCATCTTATAGGCCTATTCTGTGACATTTGAGGACCGGGACGAGTGGCGGCAGGAGTGGGAGGAATGGGCGCCGC
Organism: Hymenopellis raphanipes; assembly: GCA_003314085.1. Taxonomy (NCBI): domain Eukaryota; kingdom Fungi; phylum Basidiomycota; class Agaricomycetes; order Agaricales; family Physalacriaceae; genus Hymenopellis; species Hymenopellis raphanipes. The sequence goes on along the minus strand of QLPD01001670.1, from coordinate 43,085 downwards.
ATCAGGAAACGCCTTATAAACTTAGATCACCTTAGGGCAAGGTTTATATTCCAGATTCTTCAAAGCAGCAGAAGGCATTTAAAGATAACTTAAGTCGCCACAGGTTTATGTTATTTATATCATTACTTTAAGTTAACTTCTGATGCTTTGAAGTTAACTGAAAGAATTGCCTTAAACTTAGGGTAACTTATAGAGACTTAGGTCAACCTGAGTGCCTTTAGATGCTTTGAAGAATCTGCAATATAAACCTTGCCCTAAGTTGATCTAAGTTTATATGGTGTTTCCTGATGCGGAGCGAGAGGAGCGGGCGCGGGAACGGGGGAAGCTGGAGCAGGAGCGGGAGGAGGTAAGTCCACTACCATGGCTTGGGAGCTATTAGCTAACACCGGGTCAGTAGTAGAAGGGGAAGGGGACCTCCGGGAGCTATGAGCTAACACCGGAGTATCCCTCTTCTCATCCTCCGCATCCGACATCTCAAAGTCCACTTCCTCGTCGTAGGAATCCACAATGGATGTAACCGCGGTCGACGTTGTAGGAGAGTTCCAGCGCCGCAAGGTAGGTTCGTCGGGAATAGGCAGGGATGTTTCATCCGACTTCGCCTCCATGGTGAAGTAAACCCAGTCCGAAGGGGGCGCTAGCGAGATAACACTGTTACGCCCGACGATTCTTTCATAAAGGAAAAAATATCGTATGGGCATGGTGACCCCGAAGCGATCTACATCGGTGAAGAAACCCCGTAAATCCTTTGGCCAGTTTACCGAAGATAGCGCAATTCTCCTTTTTCTTAACCGGTCGTACACTTCCTTCGCACCGTTATCCTGTATGAACTGCTTATACCGGTTTTTGGAGACCCTGAAGATAGCATCCTTGAGATCATCATCCTCTGCCCAAGTCTCCCAAGAGCCGGCCTTTGGAGTTTCTCGAATTGAAGGCGGGAGAATCCACGGCTTACTCTCGCCACGCACTTCTACCATTTCCGCCCTGTAGTACTCCTCATCCGCTGGGTATATCAGGAGTCTTTCCTCTTCACCCCTCTGCTTTTTAGTCTTGGCTAAGAGATCCTCGATACCTTCGTTAGAAGCGGCGCGATGGCGGTTCACGTCACCTCTCCAGTTCTCGGCCGTTTCTCCGCCCATTTCTCCTGTCAGAGACGGAACTTTCTCGTACGAGAATGGTAGCGGCATGGGAGCGGAGGGAGCCTTGTGATGAGTCAGGACGAATCGATAATTGACGTGGTCCTGAGGGTTGACGCGAGCTAGGGCTCTTGGCGAAGCATCCGGTCCAGCTAGTATTAAGGCTCCATCGGGATGATTATCCACTTCATGTAGGACGTAGAAGGGGATGCGGAGGCGGAGGGCCAGGAACCACGCTAAGTCAGTTCGGCATGTATAAATCCAAACGCCTACTCTGCTAGCGTCACTAGGAGGTATGGAGTCGGTTAGAGGTCCTTGTTCCTCTCGTGCCACGATAGACCTTCCCCACGTTTCCAACCCTTCGCCCGGTATGGCCGCGAAGAACTGCACGAACGCTTCCTTCTCTTTCAAAACACGCTGGACAGCCGCCGTCCATCTCACCGCATCATGGAACGATGAGGCTTTGCCTAACTCCTCCCACAGCTCCGCAGACGGACCTTCAGGTCGATACTCCCAGTACGGAGTTACAACATCCGGACCGCTGGTCTTCAGCCGCTCCATATTGTCATCCAGATTCTCCGCCCGGTCATGTAGTTCCTTCAAGAACGCTGCCCAAATGTGAGAATCTTCTCAACGAGTTAGTCCCACAAACGCTAAAGCAACGTTAATTCTTTCCGCAAGGATATAGCCCGTCGGTGAGTACGCCGCTTCGTAGGGCTTGACTATGAGTCCTAGCCACGGACGATGCACGTCGAAGATCTGTGGGTACACGGTGTAATCGAACGGTCCCAATCCACCGTCCGCAAAAATCCATTGTGAAAAGAGAGGGCCCTTCAAGGAGCGGAGGTCCGGGGGAGCGGGGCTGGGATAGAAGGGACAGGCGTTGAAGGGTTGATAGTAGTCAGAAGTTTCGAGGAAGGAGGCGTTGGGACTCCATATCTCTAAGTGGCGCGTCTGATTCTGGATTATCCAGTCGAATCGGAGATGCAGGGGAATATTCTCTGGAAAGGGAGGGAAGGCCACTGCCGTTCCCAAGGCTAGTTCACTCGGAACACGGTCGAAAAACTCTTCCGAGCGTAATACACGCGTGATACGGTATTCCCTTCCATCCATCTCTCCCAGTAGCATTGGTTCTCTGACTTGCTTCTCCACATCTCGATCAACGAACCTGTTGTAACCGAGACCCAACAACCATAGATGCATCGCGTGTCGTTCAGGATGGTAGTTGCAATCCAACGTCGGCTCGGGAAAACTGCCCATATTCCTGAAAACCAGAGAGCTATAGCTAACATCCGGTTTCCTTGGAATTCCTAACGACTTTGCAAGGTTTCGCTGGGAGCTATGGCTAACACCAGCGACTTTTGCAGTCGATCGTCCAGACATGATGAGAGTACGATAAGAAAAGGGAGGGTTTCCCACGCTTCGGCCAATTCCTCGTTAGGCTGATTTTCCCACCATCTGTTCGAGGTACTCTCTTCGTAGTCTGGGCGCGTTGCGCAGATCCGTTTCTGAGACTCATGAGTCGTCCGTTGGGTCATACCCTTTCCATCTTACTAGGTAACGTCGTCTCGTGCCTGCCTTGGTTTTGAAGTCCTTGTGCCCTAGGATTGCCTCTACCTCAAATTCTTCAGTGGGGAATTTCAGTTCTCTAGTGTCCGGCAAGAGGTTTCGCGGTCCAAATTGCTCGTCGGAAGGGTGGTACAATCTCAAGTGCTCCATGTTGATGACGGGGTGCATAGGGAAGGAATCGGGCAACCGGAGTCGGTAGACCAATGGATTAATCTTTTTCATGACTTCGAAAGGCCCGATTGTCCTTTGCACAAGCTTCTTGCCTGTACCTTCCGCTTCAATCAATTCCATCGTATGCGGATTCAGTAGAACCAGGTCCCCATTATGAAACTCCTGGACGGGCCGACGGTTCTTGTTGTATGCTCGCGCCTGTCGATCCTGAGCTAGGGCCAGTGCATCGCGCGCTGCTTCCCTTCTAGCTTTGACGTGTGCGTACCATTCCTCACCCTTTTCGCCTATGTAAGAGGGGCGCGACAGAGTGGTCTGGTCGCGAAGAACTGTCGATACTGTGATCTGGGGTTCGTAATTCAATAGCAACGCATTCGGAGTTCGGCCAGTTGAGGAGTGCACGGAGGAGTTATACGCCCGAGCGATTTCGCTCAACCATCGAGACCAGGAAGAGCGGTCAGTGGCGACATACGCACGGAGCATTTGCTCAATCGTCGCATTCAGAATCTCAGTTTGTCCGTCGGTCTGAGGATGGTGAGAGGTGGACACATTCAGGATTCCTCCATATCTCTCCATGACGGCCCTCCAGAACTTGGAAGTCCATCTCTTGTCCCGGTCGGCAATGACTCGGTTGGGCATTCCGTAGACGTTCACCACTTTATCAACGAAGACGTCGGCGAACTCGAACTGGTTCATAGTTCCGTGGGCCGATATAATGATAGCGTACTTGGTCAGCTTATCCACTATAACCAAAATGGCGTCGAAATGCAACGGTCCGGAAGGAGGAAGTCCAGTGATTAAGTCCAGGGAGATAGTTGAGAAAGGACGATGGGGAATATGGGCTGGGCGCAATCCTCCCATTTTCGTTCTTCTGTCAATCTTAATCTTTTGACAGATGTCGCAAGATCGCGCGAATTCCTTGGCGTCCTTAGCTAAGTCCTTCCAGTAAAACAACTCCCGCATACGAAGATAGAAACGCTCCGGGCCTTCGTGCGCTGACTTGAAAGAGGTCTCATGCATCCGTCTCAAGACTTCCGGGACTACCGTTGCGGGTACGCATAGTCGGTAGTTCCAATCTGCATCGATAAAGTAGAGCAGACCATTGTTCCCCTTTTCGAATCGTGATGGAGTTAAAGGTTTCGATGCGTTCGCTACTTCAGTGACATAGTAGTTTTTAAAAGCGCGATCCTTCCGATATCCTTCACAGAATTTCTTAAGCAGATCCGGGTGCATACCAATAAGTAGATGCGCATCCTCCTCGTCGTCTGGGAGTGACGGTCGTGACTCCTCGGTAGTTGTGAGTGGATAAGTCCAGTTGTCGACCGGAGGGGAGCCTTCCTCGGAGGATCCGATTGATTGGGGGGAAGCGGGCCTATTTTCACGCTGTTTTCCTTTGGCTGTATCCGAAAGAGGGGAGCTATTAGCTACACCCTTGCCTTTCTTAACGCCCTTGCGTTTCCTTGAACTTTTAGAGGTGGAGCTATGAGCTGGCACATCCTCTAATTGTTCCTTGGCCGAAGATTCCCCCTCCTTCTTCTTCTGGGCTCGCGTTTCCACCGCTGATACATCCATCTCTACTATATCCTCCATCCACATGGCCATGAAGGCTGCTTTAGCTGCTGGCTTGAACGACTCCCGGAATTCAGCAGCTTCTGCTTTCTGACGAGATGACTCCGACGGCACTATAGAAGGAATGAAATCCTTTGATGGAGAGAGATGCTCCGGCACCCGTGGTAACCGTGAAAGAGGGTCGACGTTAGAATGTACTCTTCCGGGTCGGTGTATGATTTGCAGCCCCGGATACGCCGCGAAGACTGCCCCCCAGACCGCTAGGCGACGATTTGCATTCTCGTACACTCTTGCCCATTGCAGAGCGGCGTGGTCCGTCACCAACGTTACTCGTTCTCCCTCTATGAAAGGTTGGAACTTGACCAAAGCTTCCTTCACTCCTAGGGCTTCTCTTTCCGTGGTGCTATAGTTCCTCTCTGCACTCTTGAGGGTCCGACTCCAGTAAGCGATAACTCGTTCGACATAAACGATCGTTTCATCAAAACTCTCATCCCATCGCACTTCTTCCGGGCACTCCGTCTTCAAATATTCCTTGCTGATTCCGCTGACGAGGGAGGGGATGGGCTGCCCAAGCTCAAAAGCCTTTTGAAGTCGCTCATAGACGGGTGTTTCCTTTAAATCCCCGACGCGAATTGGTTGAATTTGTTGGAGACTAGCACCTATCGCTACATCGCTCGCATCGGTGTATAGTCGGTACGGAACGCCTTGTATCGGATGGCCCAGTACTGGAGCCTTAACTAACGCTTCTTTCGCTTCCTGGAAGGCAATTTCATGCTCGGCCAACCACACCCACTTGCTCCCCTTCTTCAACAGTTGAAAGAGCGGCGCGGCTATAAACGCGTAGTGTGGTATATAGGAGGAGAAGTACACCACCATGCCCAGGAATTGTTGTAGCTCGTGCACGTTTTTGGGCCGAGCGAGATCCATGATCGCTCTCACTTTCTCCTCGTGAGTGGATAGGCCCAACCTGGATACCTTCTGTCCAAGCAGTAGTATGCTATTATACCCTACGTAGCATTTGGAAGGGGATAGCGTGACTCCAGCCTTCGCGATCGCGCCTAATACTCGATCTAAATGTTCGACGTGCTCTTCCCATGACTTGCTGAAGACGACAATGTCGTCGATGTATACCAATGCGAAAATCCACAGGAAGGGAGCTAGTACGCTTTGCATAAAGCGTTGGAATATGGAAGGTCCGTTCTTCAACCCGAAGGGCATCCTCTTGAATTGCCATAACCCGAGGTGTGAGCGGAAGGCGGTGAGTTCCTTCGCTTCGTCTGTCATGCGTAGCTGCGTGAAACCCGCCAGAGCGTCGAAAGAGGACAAGACTTGAGAGCCGGACAATGCTTGTAGGGTATCTGATTGTCTCGGGATGGGGAATTCATCGCTGACCGTCAACTCATTCAGTTTCCTATAATCCACTGCTAGCCTAGCCTTGCCGTTCCGGAAGACGACCACACACGGCGCCCCCCAAGGACTCACCGACGGCTCGATCACGTCGGCTTCAATCCAAGCGTTAACCTGTTTCTCAATAACTTCTCTCTTCAGAGGTGAAGCTGTATACATGGGCAAGGATACAGGATTTGCTCCAGCTTTAAGATTTATGGGCGCGCGCGCGTCTGCTTCTCCTAACCGATCGCCCACGCCGAAGGCTCTCGCGTTCTTCCGTAGGACTCGTTCCAGACGAGGCTTTATATCCGAGGGAACGTCGGGGCCGAAATTGACTAGCTTCGACACATTCTCGTCGGTTGCGATTAGGTCGTCTGGTAAGGCCGACGTCTTGGGCCCTCATTGCTCCTCTGAATCGTCTACTTCATCCTTCGCAGGGGAGCTATTAGCTACACCTTCTGCAGTAGGCGAAGTTGGCTGATTCTGCCTAGGAGGAGGGGAGCTATGAGCTACACCCTCTTCCGCAGTAGGCGAAGTCGGCTGGTTCTGCCTAGGAGGAGGGGAGCTATGAGCTACACCCTCTTCCGGAAATACTTCCTCCATGATACCTCTTCCAACGTAGTATCCTCCCGGGTCTTCTTCTGGCTCTTCCTCTACGTCCTCAATGATTACGGAGGAGGAGGACGAAGTAGAGCTGATACTCGTCCTCCGCGCTCTCGAATCCGTACTTGTACCAGAGCTGCTTTGGGTATCTTCACTAGCCTCTTCTTCCTCCCTTCGTTCGACCGTTTCCTCCGACAGTTCATCCTGCATCGCTCGGGGTTCTTCGTTACACGGAGGGGAGCTATGGCTAACACCCTCCTGCGAATCTTCAACTCCTGGCGACGCTGACGAGGGGTCGCGACCGGTAGGAATCGTGTTGGACGGTGGATTAGGCTCGGACCGCTCGTCTCGGTTGAGACCTTCCTCTTGAATCCGAGATTGTACTACAGCTCGGAAGACCTCCGCCGCCTTCTGCTGTTCCTCTGCTTGGCGAGTAGTTCGTGGAATGTCCAAATACGACAAAGGATTCTTCAGCAGCCCTACTATTTCTCCTTCTTCGATGAATCGAGGTACAGGAGAGGGGTTTGCGATAGGGATACGGGGGTCAGAAGCGCTGACCCATGTCAAGGGAGCCGACATGACCGAGCCGTCTTCTTGTCCAAGGACCACCTTCTCTACCAGCCAATCCTCTCGCTCCCCAAAATCGGCGCGGATCTCAATGTTGTATACTGCGTTGGCCGGTATGGTGTAATCATGGGCGGCTCTAACGTATCCCTTTTCTCTCTCTTCCATGCGATCCAAATACTTTCTCCTGGCCAGAGCTTTTCGTCCCGCAAGTTTTCGACCTATCGAATCAGCTGCGAACGCCTTACGGACCTCAAACCCTAGCTCAACCTGTCGCGAACCGGAAGCCTGGATGAAATGTTGGGAGTCACCCACTTGTATTTTGTGGTTGCCGTTATCGCTCCGAAGGATATTGAATTTATACGCGGTTTGGAAGTCCTCTCCCAGGAGCAGGGGTACGCTCATTCCTCGAACCACATAAGCCTCCACCGAAAAGCATAGAATTTCTTCGCCCATGCTCCTCACGTACATTGGTACCCGCACGTACCCCAAGACTTTCGCATCGCCTGTCAATTGGTAAAGTTTCAGCTTCAGGCCATCGCGAGGTTTCGGGAAATCCGCATTTCCTTTGCAGAAGTCTTCTGAGATGAGCGTGATATCAGCGCCTGAGTCGAGGCGACCTGGGATAGATTCCTCTTCAGGAGAGAGTAGTCGTACTTCCATTTGCAAAGAACGAGAGCCTAGCGCACTCAGGCCCGGTGGCATAGAACGAGCCGGCGCGATGTGCACGACGTTTTCCAATGCCTGAGGATTAGGCGGAGTTGGCTCTGCATCGTCGTCAAAACTGACGCTTACCTCCGTTTGGAGAGCTTGTCTCCTAAGGGCTTGTTGCAGTCTGAGCGAGCTACGAGCTCCAGCCACAGAGTGCTTTCCCTTCTTCGCCTTCCTTCTTTCCTCCTCGCGTCTACGTCGTGCATTTCGGGAATTATCCAGATCCTCCCTCATTACCGAATACGCCATGATGGTGTGTACTTCCCGCATCTTACTGGATTCACCCATCTCGTACAAGTCAGCATAGGTTTCTGATTCCAAACCAGCTTCAACACGCATAGCTAAGTACGCAACCGCATCTCTAACTCTTTCCTCCGGCGTTAACGGACACGTAACCAACTTTGCATCACTTAACGTCGTATACCTCTTCCAATGCGGACAATCCCTCGAATAGTGGAACGGACTGTTACAAATCCAGCATGAGCGACCCGCGGGGGGCTCTATAGCGCTATGGACGGAGTCGTCCTGAGGAAACTTGTACTTGCCGTTGGCGGGAGATCCTCTCAGTCCCGCTCCTTGACTAGGGCGTCGCTGTCCTCGAGCGTTAGCAGCGTGAGCTTCCGCCGTCACCTCCGCTGAATTAGACTCCTCCTCAGGCTGGACATCGTCTTCTAATTCATACTCCTCCTCTACACCTTCTAACATCTTGGCGTCACGGTTACGATTCACATTGGAGGACCGAAATCTCCGAGTTGGATTCGCATTGAGCCAGGCTGCGAGTAGCGCTCTCTTATTGACTGCGGTGGCAGTTGAGAGAGCGAGGATGGACGGCGTAGAGGTGGGGCTCAGCCACAGGCCCCATTCCAAGGGCGCGTTCTTGAGAATTCGAGAGATAGCGCCAGGTCCGTCGATGCTGTCTGAATACAGGAAGGGGTGCATTAAGGTTCGGCGACTGATAAAGTCTACGGGCGACTCTCGCTCATGACCTGGTTGACGGAACCTCATATCATCGAATTCGTGCAAGCGATCCTGGTACCACGCGTCGTGCATGAAGCGAACTTGAATAGCGTACAAAAGATTTGCCCAACTGGAGGAGCAGTACACCTTATCCGCGTCTGGCGTGTTGATCCACCAAGAGCGGGCACTCCCCGACCATTTGCGCGGGGCAACTTTTCCTAACGCAGATGGTACGTCGCCCCCCATTAACGCGAGTTCATTCATCTCGGCTAGGTAGGCAATCAAGGTTTCGTCTTGCCCGTCCCAAGAGGGAACATCCGTGCTAGGAATCTTCTTATTGATTTGCCATACCTCTGGGAGGCGAATAGGAATAGGAAGGTGGTGACCGCCACCGCCTCCTCCGCCGCCGCCTCCTCCGCCGCCGCCTCCTCCGCTGCCGCCTCCTTGACCTGGATGCGGCGGGAATCCTCCTCCAACGCCGCCTCCACCTGGGTTGGGAGCGCCACCACCTCCTCCTTGATTTGGAGGGAATCCACCTCCTCCTCCTCCGTGATGCGGGGGAAAACCGCCCCCACCTCCTCCTTGGTGTGGAGGAAACCCACCTCCACCCCCTCCATGGTGCGGGGGAAAGCCGCCTCCGCCTCCTCCTTGGTGTGGAGGAAACCCCCCTCCACCTCCTCTATGAGGAAGTGGCGTCCCACCCCATCCACCTCCAGGAGGTCCTCCAACACCTCCTCCCGAGCCATTAGCTACAGGGATAAGATGAGGTTGACCTCCTACTCCTCCTATATTTCCTCCATTACCGCCTAAGTTCTCAACGGGAGGGGGATTCATTCCTCCCCTCAGAGTAGGGATGGGGATCAATGGTAGTCCGGTTTGAGGATTGAGGTTGGGGATCACCCCAGGAGGGTATCGAGGAACGATTGGGGGTGGCACCGACAGAGTTTGTACCGCGAATTGGGGTTGTCCTAGCGCAGGGGCTGGAATCCGCGCGCCTAAGGGTGCCGCTGACGCGGGGTTATTGGAGACTCGGTGCAGCATCGCCGATAAGGAGGGTGGCATGACAGGAGCTGGGTTAGGCTGAGAAGCCTGTTGGTCCGGCGCGACTGAAGGGACTTGATTCTGCACCCTTTGTGCGCCGAATATACCAGAAATCGACGCGGAGGTAGCGGGCGCGCGAGAGTCGACGAAGGGATTATCTGAAACGGATTGTTGATCTGGCACAGCGAAGGCGACATGTCTCTGCGACGCGAATTGACTAGGCAATCGACGGTCAATCCTCGACGCAGTAGGGTAATAGTAGTCATCGTGAATTCGATTGGCCTCTCCTATCGCTTCTTGGAAAAATGGTAATCGGTCACGTAGCGTAGGATCAGCAGCTAATGCTTGAGGACGATAGTCAGGACGGACTGAGTAGGCCATGACAACCGCGTCGTCGTCCAGAGTTCGGACAACTCGTCGTATATCATGGATGGTAGAAGCGTAACTAGAGATGTCGCTGAGCTCATCCCCCGGGCGGCTCAATTGTCGTAGCGCATTAATGTACTGTTTAATATGTTGACGAGCCAGTTTGAGTCGCACGGCCAAATTGGACATAGCTTGCAGCACCATGCCGCGATCGACGTGTCCTTCCATCGTCCTGACCAAAGAGTATTCCGGGTCAAGTTGGAAGGGTGGAGCTAGGTTGGACCTGGAATCGATTTCCTCTTGAAAGGTTTCCAGGATCTGAGTCACAGCAAGAACGAGGTGCCCCCAGAGACCGATCTCGTTGATTCCGTCACCTATTGAGTAGTAGTAGTTGGCGTGGCGATCCCGATTGGTGACTTTGTATAAGACCAGGTCCTTCACACGAGTGCGCTGTTGGAAATCCAGACGGTCGTCTATGGCACTCGAGACATCCTGCCACAGCTCGGAGAAAGGAAATTGCCAACGTACGAGGGCGTCACGAATACGCATCGTAGAGTTGTCGGACAGATTGCCAAGTCGTCCTTCTGACACGCCGAACTGCAGTAACGGGTCGGGGTCGCTGTACAGTGTAAAATTGTAGTACTTTGTGACCGAAACGTTGATGTCTTCGTCGTAAATGCTAAAGTGCTTGCCGACATGGAGAAGGACTCGAACAGAAGCGTTCGGTCGTCTCGAGCGCAAGGCTCCGACGCTCTCAACGTAAGAAGCTGCGTAACTGGAGCTCTCCGACGTGGAGGATGAGGGTCGTCTGACGGCGGAAATGGTGGAGCCCAAATCCTCGATGCTGACTATGGACTCTGCGGGTCGACTTGGAACCGGTTGACCCATCGTGACGCTATAGTCCGCGGGGACTGGGGAAGTAGGGAGACTTTCCACAACGTTTTGCGCCTCCATCGACGCAGTTACTGGTACCGCGGAGGAGCTATAGGCTACACTCTCGACGGTCGGCAGTGGTAGCGGCGGAAGCGAAGGAGCAGGTGGGGGAATAGTCATGTTTTGGTGAGTCGGGGGGTAGACGAATTCTGCAGTAGAACGAGGAGTAGTGGTTCTAATATCGAAGGGTTGACGGGTGACGGGAGGTTTAGCTCTGGAAGATGGTGGAGCCGCGACAGAGGGATCCCTCGAGGGAGTCTGTTCAACCTCTGGTCCTTCGGAGACGCGTCTACGAGTTCTTCCTACGCCGGGAGTCGGAGCGTAGGTATCAAAGCCTTGTTCGGATTGGTAAGTCTTGTTCAACCTCAAGCTCTCGATGCGCGATTCGCCGGTAACGATGGCGGGCTGTGAGGAGGACGCGCTTCTAGGGGTCGTTCTCGCAGGCACTGTTTTCGCCGCTGTGGCGGCGTCGCTGCTAGTGGCTCTTTCCTTGCCTTTGGAGGGTTTGGTTTCCATGCTGGTGGGGGAACGAAGAGAGGAGGAAAGGGACTCTGCTAATAAAATGAAAATTTCCTAGAGGCTTCGCCGCCAATTATCTTGAAACGTCCCTGCTTGCGGCGTGGGCTCGGCTGTCGATCGGGACATGACTCGTGTCTGGAGGATTTTCTAAAGATTGGGCAGAGCTATGAGCTGCATGCCTTCAATCTGTTGAATTAGCAGCGAGGCGGAGCTATAGCTACACGCCAAGCTGGGTAGCTGGTCGTCACTGCACCGTCTGTTGACGGTGAAGGGCAGACCTGACCACGAGGTCCGCTTGATCGGTCTTCCGTATTAGGAAGCCGAGCGAGCGACGTGGTCGATGTCGACTCCACCGGTTTGGTGAAGTCCTGGGTGCTCCCACCACTGTAAAAGGGTACCCAGAACGTAGGACTTCTCACCAGAGGAGTCGACGTCGCGTAAGTAGTCGTACAACGCGTAGCGCACGCGTATGGTTGCACTCTGTAACCCAGAGGCTGGGGACTGTTACCCTTGTCAGGGGAGCCGTTCACACGAGTGCTCAGCGGGCGGGACGCGTCGTGTAACGAGTACAAAGAAAGAAATGAAAGAGACGTTCAAACGTAAAACTGAGCGAGCAACAGACTGATGATGATTCAAGACAACTAAAGTACAAGTAACGGCGTGACGGTATATCTAAGTCCGAGATTACTAAGCGAGCAGCGAGTTCTACCTATTCCTATCACATCTGGTCTGTTTACATGCGGCTGAGACAGCTGGTCTGGGGCCCTGTCGTTCCTCTTATTGCCGTTTGCAATAAAGCTGGCACACCTGCCTTTTTCGGTCACGCAGTGATTGTGCGCGATTTTTGGGCCCGTATTATATCTCGTGTTCTAGCACACATTTCTGTATCATTCTTCATGTGTTCTGACTCGGTTTTGAGTATAGAATACGAGAAAATTGTCTGTTTGAGTGTGCGAGTAGCCGTTCTCGTATTACGCTCTGGGCCTGGTTTGTGCCGTGCGAGCAGTATAATAGTGAATAGTACTTGTATTTTCATACTGTTGGTACTTGAACAGATTTGAATACATATAAAAATGAGACCTACAAAGTTTCACAGCAAGCGGACATCGCGCAGTAATATAATCTGCCAGTGAAGTGTAGGCTACCGATTACAGCAACAGGTATTGGGAGTCGGGACTTGTCTTATTCCTCCTGCCCCAGTACACAGAAGTATTAGTACAAGGACATGTAATATCGCCTGTTGGGCCCTCCAGAGCCTCCCAGCTTGCAGTGGGGATGCACAATGCTTGGCTGTAGCGAGGTATGAAGGCTTCCTCGAAACTCAGTCTACAGCCTTCCCTTAGGTAGATCCCTTGGCCTATAGACCAGCATCCAACCCATATCAAGGCTTCTCAGTCAAATTGAGGTGTGCAATGTCTAGAGCTGCTAATACTGAGGCGGGAGACGTCTTCCGATCTATTCCGGAAAGCTCCGATCAGGTGGAACACCCGATATTCATCCACCCGCCACCGTGGTGGCCCAAGGAGAGGGAGAACCATTCAATGAATGTATTAAATAGTATTCCAAACTAAATAGCTCTGTAGTATACTGTCACACTGCCTGCACTGCAGAAGTAAGGCTACAGGAAGAATAAGAGAACGCAGACTCGGATGCTCAAACGGACAATTTTCTCGTATTCTACACTCAAAACCGAGTCAGAACACGCGAAGAATGATACAGAAATGTGTGCTAGAACACGAGATATAATACGGGCCCAAAAATCGCGCACAATCACTGCGTGACCGAAAAAGGCAGGTGTGCCAGCTTTATTGCAAACGGCAATAAGAGTAAGAGAAAAGGGATTCGGAGGTCGATGTACATGTGTGTGGAGATCTTGGCGCGAGTTTACGTAGATGGTACTTTCATTGGTTAGACTCGTTATGGCGCTTCCCTCAGCAGTTTTTTGGTTTGAGATCCTGAACAGACTGCCTGCTGTAGCCGGCGTGACCTAACGGTTAAGCGCTGAGCTGTGGATCCAAACAAGATCGGGTGGTCTTTTTTTCCTACTGCGCTTGCGTGAAGCGTACGTCTCCTCCCTCACGCGTCCGCTTGTGCCTGTTCTCTCTAAAGTCTCCGCGTAGGCTCCGTGTGCGTCTTCGAGATGAACTTTCGTTGCTTTTGTATACGCCCTGCCCCGAGCGACGGTCTGCATGCGGGTTCGATCGAGTGAGAGAATCCCGCACTACCTGTTTCCAGCATCGACACTCTAATTGGCGGCATAGGTAGTGCAGTGGTTTGATTACCTTCCGTCATTGTCTCGGCGAGCATTCGTGAATTTTTGGCTCACGCCTTTGGGGACACGTACTGCCCGGTGCCAGCCGCACGTTCATCCGCCGTGCAGTCCCTCTCAGTTACGCTTGATCTAGCTCAAAATGTGAGTTCCGTGTTCGCGATCCTATTGTGACTTTGACATCTTGTGGTAGATCTATGTCGCTCATCTAGCCTATTGGTAGATGTAGTGCGTTAAAGGATTTGGGGTAGAAATTTTTGTTACGTTTCTGTGAATGAGGGCAATTGATTTTTCACTGAGCGCTCATTCCTTCCTTCTCCCTCACACTGCTCGTCATCTTCGTTCTCATGAAGTGCTCTATTCATCTTTCTGCCTACGCATCCCTCTCCTCTGCATCCGCCCCGCATCTTTGTCTCTTGGCTTAGACTCCATATGCGCTTCTTCTGACGTCCTTGGTGGTCTACCGGTCACTACCTATGGTCTTATCATTCGCTGTATGACCCTTTTGGGTTCGATACCTTGTGGCCCGACATTATCCCTGCCTGTCACTCATAATCTATCGGGTGCAGTAGTCTGGCGGTTACTTCGCACTTTATGTAGCATACACGCTCTGCTTTTGGAGGTCCGGACTTCTGCCTACTGGTCTGGCGATGGGGAGAACCGCAGGATTCAGAGGCGCGAGTCAGTGCATGTTCCGACTGCACCTCAAATGGTGTCATACTGCTCTTTTTTCTTCTGTGGTGTTTAACTGCTTGAACGGGAATGACACTGTCACCTCGGTAAGTCAGTCTTTTGTTCGGGATCTTATTCTGACGCTTTAGCATAGGCACCTACAGCTAGTGTAACCTAGCGGTTAAGCTGTACATCATTTGGATCAAGTTTTTTGTTACTCATAAACGTCCCATCCAAAGCGACTTCGATATTAGCGGGTGAGTGTAGATTTTGCCTAGTTCCGTAGATGAAGAATTTTACGCAGCTAGCAGGCGTCAGGAGAAGGAGGCGGGCATATCTCGCATCACCTCCATAATGCGCGGCGGAATGACGGTTACCGGGGAGGAGACATCAACGCCCTTCTCGCTGACTGTACTTGTTTATGATTCTCCACAGGCCTGTGTCATATTCACCACGTTCAACGATATAGGTTTTGTATTCAGGCGTATCACTCGGTGCATCCTGGTTGGTGAATTAGTGGTGGAGGTGGTGTAGTGGCTGCCTTCTGCCATGGCATATGACACATGGAGTCTGTTGTACTTTTTGAGTGCGGCTTTCCGATTTAGGATAAGTCTTAATTCATCCTCGAGGGGATCATCACGATGGGATCATCATGATATTTAGAGCATTGACCGCTATCCTCTTCTTCCTCTTTCAGCCTTCGCGACTCACCTACAGTTTCTTGTTCTAGATTAAGTACCTGAACACTCGGATCGACTAGGACTGTGAACTTGTACTCGACACGGTTGGGATCTGGCAAGACAGCCCCCGCAGCCAGTGTGGCCAAACGGTTGTACTGAAGCTGGTCACGGTGTTAAGCTCTTTTGCTTTTTTGGTTCAAGATGTTGGTTGTGCGACGATGTGCGTATCTGACCCTTCTCCCTTTTGGACTTCCGAATCGCATATTACTCCTCCGTGATGCCCCTTCGAGGGCAACATACGGCCACCCCACCAAGCATCGTCGTCTCGTCCCGCGGCAAGGTCATTTGTAGTAGTATATGTGCCCACATTCGTCTGCATGATGCACCGCGTTGTCTTGCTGTATGTAGGACTTGCACTGGCACTCGGGGGATGGAACGGGCTGACCACCTCACACTTTGAGCTCCATCCTTCTTTTGCTCTCCCTTTCTTCTGAGCCTTCTTCAGGTTTGCAACAGTTGAATTACCGGCAGTACAGTGACTCAGCGGTTACTGTTTGCTGCTTTAAAGTCGCGTAGCAGGTTTTTTTAATTATGTCCGTCCTCAACGATTCTTTGTACCGAAGTCATGCGCTCTGTAGCGGTAGTGTCCTTTGAGATTTCTCTTTATTGAAAATTATTCTTCATCCTTCACGGAGGGTGACTGATTTAGAGCGGGATGTCTGGACCGGAATTCCGGGTACTCTTTTCCTCTCATTGTCGCGACCGAAATCATACTTGGACTCAACTTGGACCGTAATTGGACGTAGAGCGTCTTCAACTGTCAGGCTTACGGCGCGTAAAGTTCTGGGATAGGCAATGCGGGCGCTGGCGTGAACGTGATAAAGGAAACATGGGAGTCCAAAGACATGAACTCCTCACTGGTAGGAAGAAGAGGAGGAGCAAGGGCTTTCCACGGGCCCCTGCGATGGCCTCACATCGCCGTTGTGCCGCCCTGCCTTCACAACGCGTAGGACAGACTCCAGACACGTCTTTCTCGTGGACGTCAACGCGCTCCTGTTGTCCCTTGAAAGCGCCAACATGCAGCCCCTCGCTGTAGAGATAAACGCAACGGTATCGGCCGTAGCTTGACTGGAGGCATGTTGGCCCGAGTTCAGGCTGACCAGCACTTAGAGAAGACGCGTAGGACATCGACGCGCGCTCCCCTCGTTGTTCCGGCTACCTGCTGTCAGTGTTATGTTGCTTTGAAACTGGCGTGGTTTTTCGGGTCTAGGCTTGTATTGAGTTGGCGGCAGAGGGTGGTAATTTATAGCGTTACTTGCTGTCATGCGGAAGCGCGAGAGAGGGATTGCACTCAATTTGCGCACCCTCATCTTGTTCTGCTGCAGATGGATTTCTTCTGAGTCTCGGAGTATGGAGGACCATGTATGCTCCAGTTGCGCCGATCGGGCGATGCACTTGGGATGGTGGAGGCGACTTCACCAACTATCGGATATCTCGAACTGCGGGCTGTATGTCTGGTAAATAATTTGGTCAATTCTCAACACACTCATGGCCAGTACTTCTCAATGCATACTTTTCTTGTATCTGTGGCAGAATTCTCCCTTATCGTCGCCACGGCTTGCACGCCACCAGATTAAGCTGCTAATAACACCCTCGGATTGCGCTTCCTCCTTCGCCGTCAGGTCTTTTTGTACCTGCTGCCAGCATGACCTAACGGTTAAGCTGTAGCGCATTTCGGTCCGGGTATCCCTTGTTTTTTTGCATCAATTCGTTAAACGCACGTCTTCTCCACGGCGCTCATTCATCTTCTACTTGACGTGTTGAGCCTCACCTCTCGCCACTGGTAGATTCTATTGACACCCTCTTTGTATCCAGTAACGTGTAGCCAGTCTAACCTGGCGGTAAGACTGCAGCGTATCTCTGTTTCAGCCAACAGTGGGCACCATTTTATTTTCTTACTGCCAAGTTGCAATTCTGCATTAAACACCTGTCTCCTTCTCCGCTTCTCTCACTCCTCTTGTATTCGAGATATGGTCTTCCTTCCCATTTTCATCTTTGTGTCCCTTCAGCACAAAGCGTTTGTATTGCAGGGCAGCACCATGGCTCACCAGCTACTCCCTGCTATTATAATGCCTTCGAAATTTGAGATTTTTACCAGTCTTAGCTATTTTCAAGTTGACGGGCCACATCATGTCTCCCTATGAGTTCACACTGCACGACATATGATCAGCGCGCTCGACAATCACCAGCTTCTTATTCCCCCTCATCCATGCTCAAATCATCGACGGCATCAAAAGCCGACCCAGCCTCACCCGCGTTCAAGCACGAGTCATACCACCGCATCGCAAGTCAACCTCAATTTGAATGATACCGTGATGGAACAGGAATGGGATGCCCGTCCTGAAAGGAGGAAAAACAGCGATTTTGGAGCGCCTCTACGCGTCATACCCGGTGCTTAAAGAGTCATGAACGGTTCATGATGCAGACGGACGGAAGGCCAATAAATCGGCGATGTGTGTCTCTAGATGGGGACTCTGGCGAGCCATGTTTACGCGCACCTCCCATGTCCCTGTAGAGAATCGTCAGCATAGGTCATCTTGTTAATAAAGAGACACACCATCCCAACACGTACAGACGCTTAAACCCAAACACGTCTACGACCGCAGTGAAATCCTCCACCTGTCAGGGTCTATTGACGTCCGTGTCGCATCGCATTGGACCTTTATAACGTCAAAATCATGGCAGAACATATAGAAGAAGGATGGGTACGAGGTAAAACGCCTCAGACCATCGGGGATCTTTGAAAATGGCGTCCCAGCGGACTTGGAATGGTTGCCTGAGACGTCGGCGAAACCTGTGCCGATGTGAGGAGAAACATCTTAGGACAAGGGTGCTATCGATGTTCCGGGGTGACGTAGAACGAACGAGTTGGATTTTTCAAGACGCAACGTTTATTCAATGACGGCAAAAGAGGTTTGCTACGGATTTCCAAATTCGACTACGCGCCAAGTCTATGTCTTGCGTAGGCGCCCCCCTGCGTCCTCTGGTCTGGTATCTATTGAATGGACGATGACGATGAGCTGAAAAATCTGAAATGAAAGAACACAGACGTACATAGGAAAACGTTTAATTTGACCTCGTACTCACCACCAGCTGGTTGGATATCCTACATTCTATTTCTCTAGCCCTGACCAAGGAATTATCCGCGCGATGGTTTCCACCAGAGACGTGACGCGTATCGAGCTCTTATGTTGGGTGATGATGATGGCAGGAAGGAAAGAGTCAAATGATCGACGTGCTCTTTTCGTCTTCCTCCCATCATCATCATCATCTTCCCTCTGGCCTGTCGATACACGGAAACCAACTGAACGACTGTTACACCTGTTTGGAGCTGAGCGAAATACGAGGTTGATATTAGATGAGTTGTCCCTATTATTATCATCCATCCCCCGGAGTCATGGCTACATTGCAGGTTCTGCTACGATGTAAACTAGTCTTCGAAATTTACAACGTTCTTCATAATAGCGACCCTATTTGGATGTCCCAGAGTGCCTTGAACTACCTGCGCACGAGCATGTTCGCGACGAGCTGCTGAACGAGAGCTCTCTTATGAACAACATTTCTTATTCGCCCTAGGTCAGGCTTCACAAACCGAACAGCAATCGCGACGTACGAGTATTTTCCACTGTACATCATGCTATGCTTACCGAGACTGTTTTCCTAGTCCTCTTTACCAGTGGTGGTCCCGCCACACGGAACTTGGCCCGAGTCCAGCCTTTGTCGCTCCAAGCACCAACACACCGTCCAGTTTTGAAAAAAATAACCCATAACGACTAGATACAATCTGCGTTCCAGCGCAAGGACGTCTCTCACATATTCACATCCAAGACGCTCTCAGATCTCGTTCTTCCGACAACAGGATCTATTAGTGCAGTCCTGGACAAGTTTTTTGTGTCGCATTTCCATTTGACAGCCTATGGGGTCTCTCGACTAACGGTCCCCTTCTTCATCCAAACGAGTCGTGGCTAAATCGCCCTTCAATCGAAGGGACATGCGTTCGTCAAAAGACATCCTGAAACTGGCTTCGCTCGGATCCTCGAGATAGATCGCGTACTACCTGGCGCTGTTATGACGGGCCTATTGGTCACTGACCCGGAAGCCATGAAACCATCTCTCTCCCCAGCCGCTTATGTGCAGCTCACTCTCAACTGAGATATCTCACATCCCCTCGCACCTCGTCGACTCTCCCTATGAGGATTACCTAGACACCTGCATCAACTACTAGACATTGTGTATCGGTCCATCATCGGTACGGACAGTGCACCCTGAAGATAACTGGGTACTCATTACCTCCAAGAACGGCTATTGGGGCGCTATCTTATGCCGCCATTCGCGACGAGTTGACATGGGGCTCCGATGTGGAGCAGTTCAGGCTTGGGAGGTGGCTGGAAGATGAAGGAGACATGGATCCGGCTTCCAAGCCATTCTCTGGTGCGCGCCGATGTACGTGTCTCAACCCTTAACATGGGAAGTTGTCTGTGATTCTAATTTATTCAACTCGTAGGTCTTGATGGGCTCGATACCGTTTTCGAGATAGGGTGTTATCCTACGAGCTGGGGATGAACCTTTCTCACCGTGTAATTCGTGACCGATGGGATACGACATTTCGTCGAGGAGAGGCTTACATGGGACTCTTTGACGCGTTGTAATCACCGCCGACATCGCTCTTCCTCTGGACAATTGGATTTCCATTTTGGCTGTGTAATCGCTCTGAGCTCTGGTTAATTCCCACAAGGAAACGGTGTGGGCGGTCCACCTTACACCCTTCTTCAAATGGGCACAGCTGGTGTATCGGGCACAGTTGCTGCTGACGGCCTTACGACCCACACGATTCCTGGCAGCATCACTTCGACCAGGGCCGTTTCTGGTGGCGTCGTGTCTCAATCCCCAGCCGTTCCGTCACTGATAAAGCGGTCGCTAATGGAAAGGCACCCCGAGGCTCAGATACCGGTGTAAGGGCGTTCAGTAACTGTTCGTTGTAAGTACTTGCTCCCACTCCCACGTATTCTATTGTCCGTGTTCCATGGTCTGATATGCACACAAGCTTTGTCTGCATTTTATTCCACATTTTTGTGAACGGTTCGTGACTCGGATTCTTTCTTCCCTGTATACACTCGCTAAACGCCTCCAGGGCTCAAGCTCTCCTTCGTCTAGAGGGGGGCGCTATGTCTAGCCACCGCCTCGTCCGCTCTGCCTCGTCGTTAACCGCCATCATTTTGTTGACTCATACGCGGCTGAGAGTGTGTGCCCGTCGAAGCAGTACCAAGGTTCTATGAGGAGAAAATCCACGTCGTCGCGTCCATTCAAATTATGATACCTTCTGTCTTCAAGTACCAGCTGTCCCTCGCTCATGGAGCCTTCAGCATCTTGTCTCCATGTACCTCGAGACTCTCTGTATACGAAGACTGTCTTGCGCAGATCCCTTCCCTGACTGCAAGGTTGCTAGCCGGTGGAGTAGTGACCTAACGGTTATTAGGACATGATTAATGCGGAAAGACTGGAGCACTGAATTTTTGTTTACCTTGTTTCTTTCACCAGTGTGCGTGGGTGCGGGACCATACGTCCTCGAGCACCGGCCACAGATTCTTTGCCTTCCTCACCGGCATCATCCTCCTCCTTCGTGGCTGTCTCTGGATTAAGTACTTATCTTCATGGACACATGTGCAGTACGTTTTTTGTTCATCATCCTATTGTACTCAAGTATCAGTAGCCGGTTTAACCTAGTCGTTAAACTGTAGCGAATAAAACGGTTTAAGTCCAAGGATAATTTTTCCTGGCCAAGTTGCGCGCCGTATATCCATCTTTGTCTAGATTACTTACCTGCTCGTGCCAGCGCATGCGGGCCTCTTCATTGGATCCCCTCCTCCATACAGTATAAGTAGGTGGTGCTCGGGGGATGCGATGCCTTACATGTCGAGTCTTCACAGCTTGAAGCACGTTACAAGAGTCACCTGAAGCGCAATGACTTACCGGTTATCAGCTACTGTTTGACGAAGGCTTTTTTGTAGCATTAGTCCGACATACCACAGCATGAAAGGTTTTGTAGCATCCAAGTCAGTTGCTTTCGCAGCCGGGTAGCCTGGGCGTTTGCAGATACATCGTGGCGGAGAAGGGGAGGGATGGAGACTGCCCCTTCGTGTGTTCTTTGGCAGCCCGGAGAGGATTTGTATGTGGAACGGGTGCACCAACCACCTGGATGCGCACTTTCCTCCGCGGTCGCGTACTAGCGCCGTTTGGAGCACATATCCGTCCCAGCACGGATCGGAGCAAAGATCTGTGCGAGTGTATCATTAAGTGAGCTGTCCAAACAGACGCCCGCAGGCTTTATTATTCTCGGTAGTGGTCAAAGAAGTCAAAACGTGTCGCGTGTATTATTGCAATGTAGGTACTGTAACTTTACACTGTAAGAGCACAGGTGTTCAAGCAGGTGTTGGTCCAAAAGTTTGAAGATCGGAAGACCGGACCGGGATTCCGCGCACTTTCTCCTCCCAACCGTCATGGCTAAAATCAACGTAGACGCTGCTTGAACAACCATCGACTGTGTAGCGTTCCTCTGGCTGCAAGTTTATGACAGCATCTTCTTTGGCGCGCGGCATGCGAGAAGGGATACATGAATTGGAAGCTGGAGACGACGTCGCCCCCTTGTTCGGTTGAGAGGGTGTGTAAAGGAGAGGACGGAGCGACTCGCGCTTGAACTTCATGCCAGGCATTCGTTGCGCCAGTACTTACTTGGGGGATAAGCGCGATGTCAAAAATCACAGTACGGTGTCCGTCCCCGCGTGTGAGTTGAGAACGCAACCAATGATCATGATCCTTGTTCCTA
The DNA here is from genome assembly GCA_003314085.1 of Hymenopellis raphanipes. Classification (NCBI taxonomy): domain Eukaryota; kingdom Fungi; phylum Basidiomycota; class Agaricomycetes; order Agaricales; family Physalacriaceae; genus Hymenopellis; species Hymenopellis raphanipes. The sequence goes on along the minus strand of QLPD01001670.1, from coordinate 21,059 downwards.
TCATTGGGTATGCAACCTCCTAGAATATTGTCAAAAAGGTATCGAGCCTAAGGCTTTCTTAAGGCCGGACCATTGAGCTCAGCCGGCTGTCAAGAAGTTCAAGCAACACACCGTGATTTTGAGTCTGAAAATTCGAGATGATGGGAAGAGCCAGGTGACACCGGCCCGGCGCGTTCCTTTCTGACCACCATCGTTCCGACCAGGACCTCGACACGAACTCCTCATAATGAAAGGTTCAAGCATTCAAGCTCGTCGAGTACTTTCCCCGACATCTCATCTTAATGTTTGGTTGCCCTCGGACTCCATCCAACGACTCACGGAACCCTATCAGTTATGATTCTTTCCCCGGTGTCGCTGTGTTGCGCGATTCATACTGCCCATCGCCCAAAGACACGTGTTGTTGTGCTCATCTGCTTCTTTGTACTGATGCAACAGCATCTTACGTTTGCGAAGAGCGAACAATTTGCTCCCCGGTTGCCGTTTTTTATGTTACTCGATGCGATGGGCGGACTCGCTGGTACCCCTTAGCCTGGAACCGACCGCAGAGAAATGCGTCGCGTTGAACAGAAGAGGGTTTACATGTGTACACTGACTACTTATGACATGGTTTTCGTGAGTCCCTTTGTCTTCTTTCCTGAGACGCGGTTGGTTCTGATCGTCTCACTAGAGTTGATCTACTTACTATATTGTGATTTACACGGAGAGGTCGGCCTGGGCGCGTGTGAGATGGGCACACGCGTGGTCCGAAAGCCTGACGTCTTATCATTTATGTACAAGACGTGGGGTTATCCATCCATCCATCCAACATCATCGTCTCACATATAGATGTTCGTTCATTCAATCATCATCAAGATGATGAGCATGGGCTGGGCTGGACACTCTCGGTCTATATTCCACTCCGTTTACGGGTCGGCTTCGCCATACTGTATATAAAGAGGCAGACGGCCCCCGCCATACTGCATATAAAGAGGCAGACGGCCCCCGCCAGTCAGTAAATCAAAGCCCATCATGTCGCCACCTTGGGAAGACTACGGATTGACTGTAGCCGATGTTCAGGCCTTTACATCCGGGGGCTTACATCCAACCATTCTCCTAGCCTTCTGCCATGGTATCTACACCTGCATCTTTGTCATTGCCTTGTATTATATAAGTAGGTAACTTTTATCCTTGACTATTCCCTCAAATCAATTTCTTGTTTAGTTGAGAGCATGCAGCTCAATCAGAAACGGATTACCCTCACCGGCATTATCGCCTTCTTATGGTTTTCCAATACTGTCATTTTGGCTTTGGAGTGGAACTATGCTGACCAGCTCTTGATTGTCCACGGAATGTCTTTAGAGGCGGAGTTCAACTTTTCCGTTAGCCCTGATCTATCACAGATTCTGGCCATCGACATACTTCGATTTCTTAACATCCTCATTGCAGACCTGATTTTGGTATGTATTTCTTACTGGTGCTCAAGTAATCCTGCACTGCTGATGGCTTAGGTTAGATTTGGCGTTGCTGGGTGTTGTATGACAGAAATTTATTAATTATTGCTGCATCCAGCCTTTGTGTGGTCACTGAGATAAGTGAGTCTGATCCCTCTACTAGCTTGTTCTTCTGATATTTTGTGTTTTAGTCAGTGGCTGCATGCTTCTTGTCTCAGCCTTCAGCCCGGGAAGGCTCAGTGCCAGCCAAGTGAATTGGACACTGGTGCATTATTTGATGACTGTGGCGACAAATAGTCTATGCACATTCCTCATTCTGTTTCGCATTGTGCGAGTCAGTGGCATCGGTGCTAGCCTCAAGACCTACCGCGGCATGATTGAGATTCTCATTGAATCAGCTGCCATGTATGCCATCATCTATATAGTTCTCGTTCTTGTCTATGCATATCAGTTCTACACTGGTGCACTAGTCTTGACTGCCTTCCCTTACCCTCAGGTGATCTCGTTCAGCATCACAGTGTGTACCTCTCCCTTTAGTCGTCAACCATATTAACCTACTCTTTCAGGGCATTGCACCCACTCTTATCATCGCCCGTGTCATGGCCGGCCAATCGCGTCCCGACGACTCATGGACGCGCCCAACCCTCCCGCACCTGCGGAGCGATGTTCTCTCTCCCACAGAGTCTTTGCGATTTGCCAGTGCACCAAACCAGAGTGGCACGCAAACGACGACTACGGACACCAGATATGCCTCAGCGAATATCGATCTGGAGGCACAGGTCGTAGAAGAGCAATGTGTGCAGTATGGGGGTGAAGATTGCGGTGAAGCCGCCGGCGTGTTGGTGTCTGGCGACAAGCAGGACATAGGGAAGGTTTGAGATGATGGTCCGGTTGAAGAAGACCAGGGTCGCGGTGTTCTCTTAGTCTGACGAGGGCGGCTCTAGTCATTGCGGTAATACTAATAATGTCTCGTCAAGTTCTCTCCTTTATTTTCTCCGAATATTTAATGGGCCGTGGATTAGATTTATTTATTCAAGTATGTACTTACATACTACATCGCCGTCTACCTGCGAGCGGCCCAAATACGGCGGTGGTAACTCTCGCATGGCAACAACCCCATCCCGATGCTGGTATATAATTTCGCGCTCGCCAGCTGTCTGTATCATCGATGTCGACCGAGTAGTAGGCCATGGCGCCTCCGTACTAGACCCAGCTGGTGGATGCGCCGACTGAGACCGCTCAATCTGATGTCCGACGCCACCGAATCAAACATCGAGTCGGTCGTGCCCGTGCCCAGGGGAAATTGGTCATGTTCCCGGCGTTAGAATTCGACGAACCACTCGATGTCGGGCCATTCGTTGACGAAGGACCAGTACGAGTCTCCACCATATGGTAAGGATCAAACTGGGCTGATGATCGAGTCGCGTTGAACATGGACATGATCGTCATCCCGTTATTGGATGTCTTGGGCGAATACGGTTGTTGTGGCTGATCCAAGAATGTGTTTATCGACAAGACTTGACCAGCGGGGCCGGTGTTCATGTAAGGAGTAGGAACCAGGTAGGGGTTGAAGAAGAAGAATGGCATCTCAGCGATTGCTGGTTCAACCGCCAATGTCCGGTGAGGACTTGCGACCATTATTTCGGCATCTATACCTTCCTCGCATCTCCATTGGCGTGTATGACGACTAGAGACGTCGAGCTAACCATAAGCTCATTGCGGACGACCTTCGGAGAGATTTCACCTCTTGAATTTCAGGATCCGCAACGACATTCGGTCCGTCGAAATTGAAAACCGCGCTGTGGACATTGGCCTCCTGGAAAGCAGTCGCCAGATTGAGCTTCCGCAGGTTATCTCCCACTTGCACTCGGTTGACGTAGAGAATATGGAGCTCGTCGTTGGTAGGATGGATTCGAGGCACGAACTTACGCGGCAAGGGCGACAGCGACGTGGCAGGCGGGATATGAGCTGGAAGGAATCGGTGACGTTGAAGCGGAAACCGCCCCCGACGGGCACAATGCCACTGGACGATCCCGGACGATAGGTTTGGTACGCGGCCTGCGAGCGGTGACTCGAAGATATCTGCTCAATGTCGTGCATGAGCGATTGGCATATATATCTCACCACGCGAGCTAGTGACGTGCATGCAGAGGAAAAGCGAAAGGAACGCTGGTAGAGGCTCGTATACATTATGCTGCGGTTCGGAGCGCATTCGGGTCTTGGGTACATTCAAGCACGAGCGTCTGGGCCATCATATACCCTAGACAAATCGACTTTGATGTCGATGCCAACAAATTGGGGTGGGGTTTCGCTGCAGATGTAAATGTCGGTCATGAATGGCGTGGCGTCCGGATGCCAGAGAGGTATGAAGGTAGATATACGAATAAAATATCGGCGACGTCTGGGGCAGGAGGGTTTGATGAGACATCGATACACTGGAGGACGAAAATTAACGCGTTTACCTGTCGTTCTCCTGGAGGAACGCCGACAAAAAGTCTCCATCAAAATAAAACGAGGCAATCCTTCCAGCAGATATGGGCGCTTCAACCCAAACGCGTCAACAATCACATCGAAATCCTCCGCCAGCCATTATGCCGCAGGATCCGTTGATGTCCCACTCTGTCCATGTCCGCGGGCAATCTGCGGGTGTCGTAGAGAATCTGTCGCGGCGTCAGGATTAAACAACGTCAATGAGAAAGGTCACTAGGTAAAACGCACCGCCAAGAATTGCGTCCTAAACTGGTCCTCCCAGATAAAATTCATGTATGAAGACGAGAGGGACGTCGGGGAAGACAGAGGTTGCTTCTGCTGAGGAGAGGAGAGTTTCAAAGTGGAAGAATAACGCAATGCTGATTGGATTGACGGCAGATGAAGTTCGAAGGAGCATGAGAAGCGGGCACTTCTGAGCCTTGGAGTCTTCCGTATTTGCATGCCTCGCGGATATACGAATCGACGGCTCGCCTACGCTACGGTTTCCAAACGAGGTTGCTATTTCGCATAGATGAGTCGATGCGTTGTCGAGAATACAAATTTCGACTACGCACCAAGCCTATGTCTCCCGCGACGAGTGTTCGATGAGTCTGTGTGCCCGCGTCCTCTGGTCTCGTAGATCCATTGAACTGACAATGACCATAAGCCAAAAAATCTAAAATGAAAGAAACAAAGACGTACTTGTGGAAATGTTTATTTGGCCTCGTGCTTCCCACTAGTGTGTTGGATATCCTACAGTCCATTTATCTCGCACTGGCCAAGGGATTTTCCGCGCGATGGTTTCCTCCAGCGGTATAACGAGAATCGAGCTTGTGTGCTCGGTGATGATGATGGCAGGAAGGAAAGAGCCAAATGATCGACTTGCTCTTTTCAGCTCTCTCCCATCACCATCATACTTACTGTATTCATGCCTCCTCTCTCTAGCCGGACGATACCCGAAAACAAGCACGACGACTCTAAAACTGCGTTAAAAACTACGAGACTGGAATTAGGCGCCTTGTCCAGACTATTATTGTGCACTTTCTTGTACGGGACTCCACTTCCGACGCAACCACCTCGACTGGAACCAGCTGCCCTATCACACATGCGGTCGTCTTGTCTGTTGACGCGTCGGGAGAGAGCGTGACTGAAGCTGCAGTGAGCCCAAGGAAGGAGCCTTATGGGACATATCTTCTTTTTTTGGCAGCACAAGTGGTGTAGGGGTCACTTGCTGCCATGGGCTCAGTTCTCTGCTCTATTTTTCCATAGCTTGTCCAGGGAGCTCTGAGACTCTAAAGGCACAACTTTCTGCCTCTGCTTCCTCTTCTTGCTTGCCATCGACGTACATGGTGCTATGAAATCCCAGTCTTCCTTTCATAAGTAGAATAATATGCATCCAGTCTAGCCTAGCAGCTAAACTGGTCAATGGAGGACTCTTCCCTAGGCTTTTGCTCCTTTCCTTTTCTGACGCCATTCCGCACAGGCTCCACGGCCTTCGCCCTTTCTTATGTCCTTCGTCCGGATGTGTTGCGTCTGTTCTTTGGTTTTCAGGCTTCAGGCTTACTATAATCAAGTCGGTCAGAACACAGGTACTCGGAGACAAGATTTTGATTAGTGCGCCGCAGTTGTCTACGCGTCTCATCCAGCGCTCTTCTTCCATTCAATTAGTCTCTATGCATCTTTGGTGGGCTTTCTCTCAGGCAAGTAGTGCTATTTCTTGTACACCGGAAGGGCAATGGCTCATTCCTTAGTGTCCTTAATTGAATAGCAGCATATTGTCGTTACTTTTTATCGCGTAGCATGAAATCTTGGCCAGCCTTGCTCTCTGTCGTCGCCTTCTTCAGTCCTTCTCGAGTGTACCACAATGAAACTATACTACTAGAGGAGACCGGGCTAGCTCAGTGGTTACCGGTCTGATGTGCGCGGCAGGGAATCGAATTTTTTTGCTTGCCCGATCAAACTGTCACAATGTACACACCTCTTTGAATGGTATCGCAAGGAATTGGATGCTCGCGAGAACAGTCACATTCGACGTGTTGCCAAGTTAAATTAGATTTGCGTACACTCCGTTCCAGAAGTTGATGCTAGGATAGTCGTGCTAAATCACGGACGCCACCAGCTCGCCCACCCACGACGTGTCGGCCGTCGTTGACGTTGACTGCAATCAAGGCGAGGATGTTTGGTCCGTTGGGATTGAAAGCAACGCTGACCTGCTGGAAAGCAGTCGCGAAATTGAGCCTACCCAAGTTATCGCGCGCCGAATAGGACTCGGGACCGTGGATGGAGAACATGCAAATTGTCGCTGGTAGGGTTTGTAACTGAGAATAAATGTCGTAGATTCGCAGCACAGATTACATGACAACGGTGATAGTGATGTAGACGGGATGTGCGCTAGAAAGATAGGTGATATCGAAGCGGAAAGCTACGAGCACTAATAGGCGCATTGGCTGTGGGTGTTGACTGCGACGTATCTGGTCACTTGGCGAGTCAGCTGTGTGCACTAGCAACGAGGATATATCGACATACTTATATCAATACTGGAAGAGGGCCATTCGGGTCTTGAGCGCATTCAGGAGCGAGCCTGACCACCGCACGCGTATGGACCATCGTATACCCAGGTTGGGCCATGAATAGTAAGGCTCCAAGGTGTATGATCCCTGTCGACGGGATGTGCGTGGCTGGAGAGTACGATGAGATGCGATATGCGGGAGGATAAAAGGTTGCACGGACCTCTCGTGCTCCAACAGATACACTTCGACAAAAGTCACTACCAAAGTGACACGAGACACCATACATACGGGGGCTTCAACCCAAACAATCGCGTCGAAATCCTGTCCCGACGTCAACATTGAACAAAGTCAAGGAGAAAGGTTACATACCAACCTCCGAAAACCTTAAAAGATCGCGTCCTCCCAGAAAAAATCCGTTTATGACGAGTTGGACGGGTCGCCTACGACCTCGAAGACAGTGCTTCTGCTAAGGAGAGGAGAGGCATCTTAGGACAAGGGGGTTATCGGTGTTGGCCGGGTGGACGCAGGACGAAAATGCAACGTTGACGAGTATTGGAGCCTTCGTCTTTGAATGCCGCTACCGAATATGAATCGACGTCGCCTGCGCTACGATTTCCAGACAGAAAAGGCGCTGTTTCGCACAGATTAGTCCAGGTGTCGAGAATACACAATATGAATACGCACCAAGTCTATGTCTCCGCGGCAAGCCTTTGAGGAATCCCTTGTCGCGTAGGTGCGCGTCCACCGGTCTAGTAGATCTATTGAATTGAAGATGACTATGAGCCGAAAAATCCAAAATGAAAGAAACAAAGACGTACCTCGGGAAACGTTTGTTTAACTCGTAATACCGTCCATTTATCTTGCGCTGGTCAAGGAATTATCCGCGCGATGGTGTTCTCCAGGGGCGAGACGCGTATACGAGCTCGATGCTCGGTGATGATGATGGCAGGAAAGAAAGAGCCAAACGATCGACGTGCTCTTTTCGTCTTCCTCCCATCATCATCGTCCTCCAAGTCCCTTGGCCAGTCGATACAGGAAATCCAACCCAACGACTGTTAAAGCTGTTTAAAAACGAGTGAAATATCAGGCTGGTATTAGGTGCGTTGTCCATACCATTATCGTGCACTCCCGGGGACTCATTGCTACATTCAGGTTGCGCTACGATGTATAAACGAGGCTTCAGAATGTATACGGCTCTTCATTACTACACGACCCAAAATGCCTCAAGACACCTACGCACGGGCGTGTTCACGATGGACTGATGAACGTCCTCTGAGAAGAGCTTTGTATGAACAAGACCTGCATTAGCTCAGGCTGCTGAAACCGAACGGGGATCGCGACGTGCCAGTATTTCCTCTTGACATCATGCTCCCGAATATAGTCTTCGCCGCCGCTTCAAGCGCCATGGCAGCCTGCGGAATCAGACTGTTCACAAGGCGACGCCTCAGATGCCTTCACAGCCTCAAGACAACGAAATTCTCTCACCGTAATGACTAGGATACAACCTGCATACAAGGACATCTCTCACATCTTCACGTTCAACACGATACCAGATTTCGCGCCTCGGACGACAGGATATATCTGCACAATAGCGGACAAGCGAGGACATAAGGCGCTCCTAGTTCGTATCGCGTTCATATATGACTTAGGCTATGGTATTCACTTCTAGGCAGCTTCTAATTCGGCATTGGATCACTGCACTTCTGTTCAACAGCCCTTAGGTCTCGACTAAAGACCGGTCGTAGTGCTCAAGGATTCCCTTCCTCCAAATTCGGAGACCACCATCATTCCTCCTATCGCTATCCCAGCGTGCACGTCATAATCAAGAAGACGGCTCCCCATCGTATTACGGTTCCTGCGGAGAGAAATGCGGTCTGCAAGACACATATTCGAACACCTGGCAGTGCGAATGGTCCGTTCAAGCGGACCTAACGCTACTGCTTCAAAACTCAAGGACTACATAACTCTTGGCGCTAGGTGATGGTCTACTGACCGCTGGTCTGGATACCATTAAAAGGTCAGATACCTCATCTTCAGGCGCTTACGCTTAAGCGACCTACGTAGATTGCTCTCGACTCGGATGGTTTCCAACTGGTGGACAGCAGCTCTACTTGTCACCGCTTCCTCCGAGGAATGCTTGGACGCCTGCTTCAACAAGATGTATCAAATTGTCTACAACACTGTTTCTATCAAGCACCAATGAAAAAGCATTTTTTCCAATATGTACGTCGTGACCAGAGCTGTTACACCACAGGTGCTGGTAGCTGCCAAGTTCAAAGGTTCAAAGACTGGACCGGGATTACAACCACTATCATGGCTAAAATCGACGTAGGTGCTGCTTGGACCATCAACTGTGGAGCGGCCCCCTGCGTGTGAGCTTACGACACACAATCTTGCTTGGCGCGCGCCCTACGAGAAGGGATACCAAACGCAATCACCGCTTTTTTTGGTTGAGAAGGCGTGTGAAACAGAGGGAGACGCAGCTCGCGGTTTGGCGTTCTTTTCTCCTCCATAGTAACGTACACGTCAAAAACAACCCCGCTCTCGCCTTTGTCCGCCACCGTCTTACCAAGCATGCGCGCGTCTCGCCATCACCATGGACAAGACGTCGTCTTGGCTGCTCATTCTCGTGGCCAAGAGAGCGCGTCTGGAGACAATTAGTGGAGGACGGGAGGAGCAAGGAAGGAAGGTGCAGATGGAAAGACGGGAGATTCAGGACTCGTCATCCTCATGGGTGACCGCTCTTCCCGCCTCGCCTTAGAGGGTGAACACCGACGCCGGAGAGGTGTGAAGAAGAGGGACAGAAGGAAGACGAGCATACCTCTGCCGTAATGTCACTCAACCATCTCGACTGTGCGCGCCCCGTCTGTTTGAAGGAGGAGGAATGGTGGAGCAAGGACTGAGATGTTGGTGGTCGGAAAGGACCCCGTCGTTTTTCTATTCTCGCACTTCCCGCTTGTATGCCTCCTTCGATTGGGATCTGGAGGTTGATGCGCGTGTCGAGATTTTGGTGCGTTTCGGTCCTGGGCTTCCTCAACATCGACATCCTCTTATCCTTTCTTTCTCGGCCGTTTAGCTGTTGGATGCGACCGATAATGTCACATCGGCAACTTATCATTTCTTTTGGCAATCATTTCTCCTGGGGATCCTCAACTGACTGGCTACAGGATGTACTGTGACTGTAGCCAGTGTGACCTAACGGTTAAGTGCTGAGCTGTTCGCCTCTGAGTAGTCCGTTTTTTGCTACGTTAAGCGCCCATAGGCTCCTCCCTGGCCTGTACGCGCCTGTTCATTCTCCTCTAGTCCGTATACTTCACCTCTTCGCTAGCTGGATTTTTTCCTGTTTGCGCTCATGACCCGGGATGCGCTGGGCATATAGGTTTGATCTTATTCTCGTAAGATATTCCCGTCATGATTGTTTCCCGCATCGACTCTCTAATCGGCGGGAGAGGTAGTGAAGCGGTTTGCTTATCTTCCGTTATAAGACTGATAGGATTTTTGGGGTCGACTTCCCGCGGGATGTTGATGGGGTCAGTACTGCTTTCTGTTCTGACGTTTGTTGGTTTCTTTCTATGTCATAAAAGGCGAGTTTCTTGCTATTGCGACTCGGACTGACTTCACCTTTCCGTGGTAGGTCCTTCGTCGCCCATCTAGCCTAACGGTACATGAAGCGCGTATGTTCGTGGTAGTGAAAATGAGTGACCTTTTTGTTACTAAGCACCCATCTCTTTCGAAGCTCCACCCTTCATCGCGGGCTTTTGTCTTTTTGCCTGTGCATTCCTCTTCCGCCTCCCGCTTATTTACTAAATGCCAGTGTCATGGGTGGAACACTGGACCAGGATCCCATCATGGCATTTCCATTGTCGAAGTTTCTCACTGCGGAGACATCTTTCACAGTGGCATCATACCTTCCTGATGGTCTATAAGCAAGCCAGTTTGACCTAGCGGTTGGATTGCAGTTCTTAGAAGGACGCGGACGTCGTTTTTGGATCTTTTCAATGGACAACAGGACACCGGTTACCAGAACGACTTCCCGGAGGAAGAGGAAGAGTTTAGCACGGAATTAGATCCAGACAGTTGATTATTAGATGTCAAAAACTTGTCTTTGCGTCCCCCAAGTATCGTTTGCCTTGGTCGAAAGAGCATGGGTGCTGCAGGTTCGCAGGCTGATTTGAAGTGCGGATGACCGGACCGGGAATTCCGATCCTCTTTGCCTCCCGCCGTCATGGCGAAAATCGACCTGAGAGCTGATATATAATAGGCCTGTTGACTATCGAACGTCTTTGAGGCACATATCTCGCATGAAAGCAAGCACGCAAATACGCACGAAATGTTTCTCAAGTCCAAAGACCAGGATAGAAAAAGGTAGCTCTCTGCCGGTCTTTGGAGTTGCCTCGACTAGTCGTCGTTGCTCTGTCCTGTATCCACCCTCTTTACACACCTCCTCCTGCATGCGGTTAATGTGCCAGTGCCTGCTTCTGCTCCTCGTCGTAGAGATAGCGCGACAGTATGTTTCACTCGAGTCTCTTGACCAAAGAAGACGCTGAGATTGCTTCCTGTGGGCGAGCAAGAGGAGTGGAGTCTCCAGACTGGCACCTCTTCCTCCAACCTTCCTACACCTCATTGCCCTCATCGCATGTCGCTGTCTTTTCGGGACATGCTTCGCGAACTGAGTGCTCATATCTATGAGCCTCGGGGTGCTCCACGAGCCTAAAGGATGCCCACGTCGGCAAGAGAAGAAGAGCTTACCGCAGGCCTCGCGACTGGCTCTGGCTGCTATTCCTATGAATCACTACACACATACACACCTCCTCTTGTCGCTAGCGGGCATGTCTCAAGGCTCACAACGCATCCAAGGGAAGAGGTGCGGAGGACGATAGCACACTTGGAAGCTGGTCAGAGAGAAGAGGCATAGAACACGCCAGCATCGATGTTCGCTCGCCTCATCCCCGAGGCAGCATTCCGGCTACCTGTGGTCAATGTTATGTTGCGGAATTAGTGTCGTTTTTCAGGTCTAGGCTCGCGTTAAGCGGCGTGCCTACTGTCAAGGCCCTCTTGTTTCAAGTTGGTGGCACAGGTGGTGTAGTGGTTGCTTGTTGCCATGGATAATCACAAGTGTATGGCTTTTTTGATCTCAGTTTGTGCGATCTTGTCTTGCTTTACCGCACATGGATTTTTTGGAGTATGGCGGACCGTGTATAATCTTCGCGCCGGTCGCACACCGCCACTCTCATCTCATTCTTTTTTATTGGGGCATGCCCGCCAGACGTGTCTTGGTGAGAACGTGACTACTCTTCGAGCCGTCTTCGGTTTAAGAGAGACCCTGCCTGTACACAGCTGCCTGGCCTCTCCTTTTCTCACGACTACCTCGTCCAGTGGCCGCCCTGTCATAAACGACCTTGTACCATCTGGTTTACTCCTTTACGGGGGAGAGAACGCCCGATGGAATGTCTCTCAGCGGAGGTTGGTCATCACTTGGGCTCACGACTGCGTCGACGAGAACTAGTTGCTCTGCCTTATCGTTGACCACGTTATCTTGTCTCGAGACACGTCAGCGAAGGGAGCATATCTGAAGGCACATTGGCGGAGGAAACCAAGGACTGACGATGATGAGAGCTGCCTAAGCCAAGCCCACTTATGAGACACATTGCTCTCAATATCCTCTTCTGCCAACACTTCCTCGTGTTACCCTTGTTTCCTACCTGATGATGACTCTATGGACCATTGGCAGCACAGGTGGTCTAGCGGCTACTTGCCGTGCTACTTCATGCAGGATAGTGAACATCTCTTTTTACATCAGACTTTTCGTGGCTAGTGTCAGCAAAGGGAGCCATGATGTGTACGGAATATGTGTGACCTTCCTTACACTTCCTCTTCTTCTGACCATGAATCTGCTGCAAGTACTATTGCTAGCGACATCACACACTGGCATGCCGTTATCGTGTTGTCGACTCTTCCATAACAGAGTGATTCCCTTCTTAATCTCGCTCCTCGTAGGAGCTGATTTGGGTGTTAGAGAACACTCGGCTTCCGCCCATTCGAGAGCATGCAGGTACTGTACCATTTCGACCATAGGTTCACAGCTTGTGACCTGTGACCTCGTGAACTTGTTGGGTGCTAAGTTCACAAATGTCGAACACCTGTGACCTCTCAAAAATAAGTTCACTCAAGTTGTTAGAACAGCATGTAGTACAGTCATTTTAGGGTATATTTGAGCTTACAACTGATAAGTACTACTAAATTAGAGGCAAATTCACTTTCTAAGGGGTGTGGGCAGGTAGAATTTGATGGAACACAAAAAATTTGCTGAATAATGGCATTTTGGCTATTTTGTGACCATTTGGGGCTAGGTTCACAGCCCAAAAAAATTAGTGACATGCTTATGTAACAAGTTCATTTTGCGGGCTCGTGACCCGTGACGTGAACCTACGGTCGAAATAGGACAGTAACTTCCTCCCTCTAATCCTCTAAGCCTCTCGATGCGTGCTATAGGTCCTTTGAGCTTGCTCTGTGACTTGATGTTTGGCCCTTATGTACGCTGCCGACTCCTCAGTCACTGGGCAGGGCTGGCCGGCTGGTTACTTGCTCCTGAAAAAGTCTCTTTACACTGCGATTTATTTTGTTGCACGTTTAGTGTTTGAACAAACTATGGGAGTCTTTTCTCACGTTTCGGCGGCAGAGGTGGTGTATCGGCTGCCTTGTCACTTATCCGGGACCTTTGTTTTGCGGTCAGAGTGTCTTTGGCATTCAGGAGCACCTAAGTACCAGGTTTCGCGGGTGACGATTACTTACCACCTAACCCTCGAACAAGTGTAAGTTGGACAAAGACACCACTTTTCGGGTACACCGGAAGGGCAATAGCTCATTTCTTACTGTCCTTAGTTGAAAACGGACGATTGACTTTTTATTGCGTAGCACCAACGAGTGTTATTCTTACAATAAAACCTTGGGCAGGTACTATCGCTTTGCTTTCCGCCTTCCTCGGTCCACCTCACTGCAACCGTTGATCCTCATCTCGAGAGTGTATTGTTCCTTGGCCTTCGAGCTCTACAGATATGCGGCGTTATGCGTATTTTGAGTACCGCAATGGGACCGTACTAGAGGAGACCGCACTAGCTGAGTGGCTATCGGTAATCCTTCTCCTAACATTTGTGGAACATCCAATTTTTGGCTCCTTCAGTCAGGAATTACACATCTCTTTGAATGATATAATAGGGGATTGAGTTGCAAGAACAGTCACATCCGTACGTGTTGCCAACTTTTCAATTAGATTTGCGCAACTTCAATCCAGAAAACATTAAATCATTGTATTATACCACGGACGAACGCCATTCGTGCCCTGCTCGCTCGCATCCAACCACGACGCGTCATCAGATGCCTAATCCTGGAATCCGTTGGAGCACAAACTTACATGGCAACGGCGAGTGTGGCGCAGGCGGGACGTGCGCCGGAAAGATCGATGCACGACGGTAGCAGTCCCACCAGGCGAGGCATCTTCAGTCCAGATCCACTGGGCGATCCCGGAACAGGCTTGGTACGGGCGCTGCAAGTGTGAGGTATTTGGTCGGTTTGCGAGCCAGCTGTGTGCTCTGGCAATGAGGCGATATGTCAACACACGAGCAAAGGAATGCTGTAAGGGGCTGTCTTCAACAGCCCACTCGGGTCTTGAGCGCGTTCAAGCGCGAGGCGCGTCTGGGCCGTCATATACCCAGGTTGGGTTACTATAGGGTATGAAGGGGGGCGGCTCACGATACTGGAGCTGTGCGTGGCTGGAGAATACGATGAGATGTCGATACACTGAAGGATAGCAGTTTGCGCGCACCTCCCGGGCTCCTAGAGACACGCTTCGGCAAAAGTGAGATACCAGTACATGCGGGCGGTTCAACCTAAACGCGGTGCCTGCCTCTGAAACTCTCATGCCTCGGGGTCCCCACCTTGCCCGCGCAGGTCGTACCAGATCTGTTGCGGTGTCAAAATCAAACCAAGTCAAGGAGAAAGGTTGTGTACCAGGGAAAACAGAGATCGCGCCACGGTCCCACACCAGTCTTTCCGCACATGAAGACGAGCGGGGGCTTGGATGGGTCTCCTGAGACGTCGGTGAAGGTAGGTGTTCCCTCTGCTGAAGGTAAGAGAGCCATCTTAGCACACGAGTGTTATCGGTGTTTCCAGGTGGCCGCAGGACGGACGAATAAGTCGATTCGTTTTCGAGAATACATAATTTGAATACACACCAAGCCTAAATCTCCGTGGTCATGAATACTCTTGACACGTAGGTACGCTTTCGGCGTTCGTTTGCAGCAGTCCTCTGGGTGATAGGTTGCGTTTGACTTCGTACGTGCCACCACCGTGCTGGATATTCGATTCATCTTTCATTGGCCAAGGAATTATCCGCGTGATGGTTTCCTCCAGCGCGTATTGAGCTCTTATGTTCGGTGATGATGGCGGGAATGAAGGAGTCAAACGATCGCCCTTTTCGTCTTACTACCATCATCATCATCCTCCCTCTGGCCAGACAAGCACAACGACTGTTGAAACTGTTTGAAAAGAAGCGAAATGCGAGGCTGGTATTAGGTGTGTTTTCCATCTTATTGTCGTGCACTCCCTTGGACTCATGGCCATTGCAGGTTATGCTACGATGTAAACAAGTCTTCAAAATACATACTGCTCGTCATAACCGCGCTCTGTAACTGCATGACTGAGGACATCTCATAATCCCTGCGCACGACCGTGTTCGCGACGAACTATTGAACCTCGTTTGACCAAGGAAACGTGAATTACTATCTCTGCTTTCAAAAGGAGAACGGGAATCACGATGTGTGAGTATTCTCCGCTCGACATATTCCCTCCTTACCTAGACTGTTATCACAGTTTACTGTCTTACCATTCGTGGTTCTATTGTACCAAGTGTCGTTTGTCGCTCCAAGAAATGTCTACAACCTACACGGCAGATTTCTACGATGCCTTCGTGGCCGCAAGGCCTTTATCCCTTCGCCATAAGGGATGGACTCCGCATACGCAAGGATCTCTCTCGCATAGTCCTGTCCAAGACGATCCCAGATTTCACGTCCCGGATAACAACATTTGTCTGGATTAGTGCTATCAGCTTCCACAGGATGAGTTTGACTGTGTACGATGTCAGTCTCCGTATCATCTTCTTCGAATATCGGCTTACATAGGATGTCAGAAAGGGAATCTTACCATAGATTGGATTACCGCGCCTCCATTCGACAGGCCATGGGGTGTGATTGGTGTCGGCAAAGACACAGTCGCATGCCCTTCATCCAGACCAAACCCCAGCTATTGTTCTTCGCGCAAGGTCCAACGACGAATGCAATTTGTATCGCGAAACTTTCTGGGAAACTCCTTTCCTTCCTTTCCACTGCCATGGCTCAATCGACATGGACGCTGACAGTTAAATCATCCCACCTCTGGCCGCGAGTCTACGACGTGGAACTGTATAGGTGTTCGCGCCGCTCAAGAAAGGACATACGGATTGGACGATGAACTCGACACAATCGTCGGCTTCTTCCAGGGACGGAGAATATCTGGAGGAGAGCGATTAGAGGCTCACGATTGAACGTCTCATCAGCCATTTGGCGCTCCGCTCTGTTGGAAGCACGCGACGCCGTCTTGTTTACTCGTGCGCAGCAGACATCAACGTGGACGTCGGTATCGCTCGCGCTCGTCCGTCACTGCCTTACCCGACATTCATACGTCTCTCGAACAAAAGACGCCGTCTGGTCTGCTTATATGCAGCTGAAACAGCTGGTCTGGGGCCCGGTCGTTCCTCTTCAGAGTAAGAGAAAAGGACGTGATTGGGATTTGGAGGTTGATGTGTGTGGAGATCTTGAGCTTACGTGGATGGTACTTTCGCCAACTAATTGCCTGGACTCGTAATGGCGCCATTCTCCTTCCTCCCATAGAATCGATAACGTCACCTTGGCGGGTGGTTTGAAGATCCCAAACAGACTGTATGTTGTAGGCGTCGTGACCTAACGGTTAAGCGATGAGCTGTCATTTGATTATCTGCTCCTTTTTTTCCGCTACGCTGGCGTGAAGCGTACGTCTCCTCCCTCACGCGTCCGCTTGTGCCTGTTCTCTCTAAAGTCTCCGCGTAGGCTCTGTGTGCGTCTTCGAGACGAGCTTTCATTGCTTTTGTATACGCCCTGCCCCGAGCGACGGCCTGCACGCGAGCCAGCGAATCCCGCCCTACTTGTTTCCAGCATCGACTCTCTAATTGGCGGCGGAGGCAGTGCAGTGGTTTGATTACCTTCCGTCATGGTTACGCGTTTGTGAATTTTTGGGTCACGCCTTTGGGGACACGCACCGCCCCGTGCTAGCCGTACATTCGTCCGCCTTCTTTCATGGAGTCCCTCTCAGTTACACTTGATCTCGTACAAAATGTTGAGTTTCGTGCCTGCGCCCCATTGACTCAAACTGACTTTGTCGTTTTGGGACTCGCCCATCTAGCCTATTGGTAAATGGAGCGCGTTCACCAGGTTGCGCGTGAAATTTTTGTTACACTACTATTCATGAGGGCCATTTATTCTACACTATGTAAGTACTTGTTTCTTTCCTTCTGTCCCGCGCACTCATCGTTTTTGTCCTCATGAAGTGCTTTATTCGTCTTTCCGCCTACGCATCCCTCTCCTCTGCATCCGCCCCGCGTCTTTGTTTCTTGGCTTAGATTCACTGCGCGCTTTGTCCAACGTCCTTGGTGGTGTACTGGTCACTATGGTCTTCCCCGATAGGTGATGTGTTTTGGGTTCGATACCTTGTGGCCCGACATTATCCCTGCCTGTCACTCATAATCTATCGGGTGCAGTAGTCTGGTGGTTACTTGGCACTTTATGTAGCATACACGCTCTGCTTTTGGAGGTCCGGACTTCTGCCTACTGGTCTGGCGATGGGGAGGAGTGCAGGATTCAGAGGCGAGGGTCAGCGCATGTTCCGACTGTACCTTAAATGGACTGTTCTTCTTTCTTCTGTGGTGATTTACTGCTTGAACGGGAACGACAATGTCACTTCGGCAAGTCAGTCTTTTGTTCGGGATGCTATTTTGACTCTTTAGCGTAGGTACCTACAGGTAGTGTAACCTAGCGGTTAAGCTGTACGTCATTTTGCGAACAAATAACTTTTTTTTGTCACTGCGATAAACGTCCCAGCCTAAGCGACTTTGATATTAGCGGGTGACTGCAGGTGTGTATGGTTTCCGTAGATGAAGAATTTTACACAGCTAGCAGGCGTCGAGAGCAGGAGGCGGGCATGTCTCGCGCCTAATGCGCGGCGGAGAGGGGGGCGAGGATTACCGCCGGAGACGGGGAGGACGTCAACGCCCTTCCAGACGACTGTATTTGTTTATGATAGACTCTGTATCGTACTCACTGCGTTTGATGTAGGTTTTGACGGTCAAGATATTCAGACATATCACTTGGTGCATCCTTATTGGTGAATTAGTGGTGGCGGTGGTGTAATGGCTGCCTTCTGCCATGCACGCGTTTCGAGGGCCTGTTGTACTTTTTTGAGTACGGCTTTCCGAGAACCGGTCTTCATTCCTTCTCTCGGAGGTATCATGATATTCTGGCGCGTTGGCCGCCGTCCTCTTCTTCCTCCTTCTTCAGTGTTCGCGACTCATCTACGGTCTGTCGTGTTTCTTGTTCTGGGTTATCTTAGCTGTGTACTTGTACTGTTGGGATCTGACAAGACAACCCGCAGCCAGTATGGCCCAGCGGTTATACTGAAGCTGGTAGCGGAGTCCAGCTCAGTTGCTTTTTGGTTCAAGATATTGGTTGTGCACAGGTTGTACATATCTGAATGTTTGGTTCCTTCTCCCTTTTAGAATTTTCACATATTACTCCTCTGTGAAGCCCCTTCAAGAACAACATAGAGCCTCCGTACCACTCCACCAAGCATCGTCGCCTCGCCCCCCGGCAAGGTCGTTTGGAGTGGTATATTCGTCTGCTTGATGCGCCACGTTTGTCTTACTGTATGTGGGACTTCAACACTAGGGGGATGGAACGGGATGACCACCTCACGCTTAGAACTCTGTCATTCTTTTCTTCTCCTTTTCTTCTGGGCCTTCTTCAGTTTGCAGCAGTTGAATTACCGGCAGTACAGTGACTCAGCGGTTACTGTTTGCTGCTTTAAAGTCGCGTAACAGGTTTTTTTAATTATGTCCGTCCTCAACGATTCTTTGTACCGAAGTCATGCACTCTGTAGCGGTAGTGTCCTTTGAGATTTCTCTTTGTTCTTGATCCTTCGCGGAGGGTGACTGATTTGGAGCGGGATGTCCGGACCAGAATTCCGGGTACTCTTTTCCTGTCATGACCGAAATCAGTCAGGCGTACGGCGCGTACAGTTCTGAGATGGGCGATACAGGCGCTGGCGTGAACATAAGAAAGGAAACATGAAGGTCCAAAGACAGGACGGAGGTAGGAGGAGGAGGAAGAGCGCGGGCTTTGCGTGGGTCTGGACACGTCTTCCTCGTGGACGTCAACGCGCTCCTGCTGTCCCTTGAAAGGGCT
Organism: Hymenopellis raphanipes; assembly: GCA_003314085.1. Taxonomy (NCBI): domain Eukaryota; kingdom Fungi; phylum Basidiomycota; class Agaricomycetes; order Agaricales; family Physalacriaceae; genus Hymenopellis; species Hymenopellis raphanipes. The sequence continues at coordinate 2,126 of QLPD01001670.1, read as the reverse complement.
AACGTTCAGCATCTCGTTGTAGAGGTAACGCAACGGTATCGGCCGTAACTTGACTTGAGGCATGTTTGCGGTGAGCCTCATCTTGATTATTCGACGCTTGACTTCTTTAATTTACCGTCATCATCAGTCGGCATACGAGCTCGATACTCATCACGCTCTCAGAAGTTAACATGATCATGCGCATCATTTCCTGGATACAGTAGGATATCTACGCAGGTGGCAAGTACGAGACTTAACAAACGTTTCCTCGCGGTATTCATAGTGTTGGACGGACGAACCCAGACACGGAAGGGGGATAAAAGAATGAATACGGACTATCTACGATACAGGATGTACGTCTAGAGAGTCCGTGGGAAGAAGCCCGGAAATACCCAGAGGTAAGATCAACCACGGAACAACCAGATGTTCCAACACACCCCCAGAATCTGACAGCGGGTATGAGACGGGCAGAGAACACCATCTATGAAGCACCCCCACAAATTCACCCCCATCCCTCAGGCAGTGGTCCAGCATATGCTGCAACAACAGGAGTAGAGAGACGAAAAGGGTTTGCAGGTGAAGTCGCCGAAGATGACTCTGAAGACTGGGTAGAGACTGTAGATGAAGAAGGAAGTGGGGAAGGATTGGGAAGTGGCGCAAATTCTGCTTTAAGGAAGAATTGACCATTGATACGAGAGAGTGGGAGGTATTTTGGACGATTAGGATCCTTGGGGAGCTTGGTAGGAGTAATTATTCGTGACCCGCGATGTGCTTGAATGACCTGAAAGCCATTATCCGCACAACGGATCGTAGAGAAGGAATCGTGGGGGAAACTAGGCACATGCCAGGCATCATTGAGACACAGCATCATCGGCTTCTTGTTGGCAGAAACCATGATGTGAACCATTCCCGTGCCCTCAACAACAACTGTCGTTCCATAGGGTGAGGTGATTTCGCGTCGGCCAGGCACGTATGTCGAGAACCGTGTGCGGTCTCGGAAGATATGGGCAGGAAAGATTGAATCAAGAAGAAGGTGATGCTCGGAAGTAGACGTCAATTTTCGAGGCATGTGAGATATTCGACTTGAAGTGAAGATGAAAGAGAGACACAATAGCGTAAAAGCTGTCTCTGGCCAGCAAAGATCACGGTATGGAGAACCGGAGAGCGGCAAATACTCAGGGGGGACACCGCCTGAGTGCGAGAAAAATCACAGGAAAAACGCCTGGAGACTCGACTTGGATGATTGGATGATGATTCGAGCAACGGTCCGGACAACGCCCTCGGGATGGATAACGACAGAGGTCACAGCAACAAAGGCTGGAGAGCCGTGCTACCTGACTGCAAATATCACGGTATGTGAACCGGAGAGACAGTCGGCCAGATAAGATAGTGTAAAGGATGATGAATGGGGGGAAAATTGGGTATGCCGACAAAGTTCGCGGTATGGAGCTCAGCACCGGAGAGTCGGGTAGGCAGTGGGTGCCAGAAATGAATGAATTAATGAAGAGTGTTAAGCGTGGCAAAGATACAGCACTGAACGCGTCGTAAGACGGGCTGCAGAGTCACGACGCGTCGGGCAGTGAAAGGACCAGGGTAACGTTATCCGCGGATGCAAATTGCAATCCACCCAAATCCAGCGCGAGACGCTTTGAATTCCGTGAAATATAGGCTCAGTCGTGCCTAGAGAAGGCCCATAACCTGTTGGACGGACGAACCCAGACACGGAAGGGGGATAAAAGAATGAATACGGACTATCTACGATACAGGATGTACGTCTAGAGAGTCCGTGGGAAGAAGCCCGGAAATACCCAGAGGTAAGATCAACCACGGAACAACCAGATGTTCCAACACATAGTAAGTACGTTCTTGTTTCTTTCAACTCGCATCTTCCGGCTCTTGAATTGTTTGATCAGGAACTGGACTCGTTGAACGAGGGTCCTGGTTAGAATGGGCGTGTATATTCTGCATGGGACCTGCCGGAGACAGGGGCTGGGAGCAATGAATCGGTCACGCCGCGTCCACTGAGGTTGCTTTTCTACCACCAGCAGCGATCATCATGCCAGTGAGTTTCTCTTTTTCATGACTATACGATTTTGAACCGCTTCCTCAGATTCCAACGTCTACGAGTGACATTCCCAGGTCCCTGC
>QLPD01001668.1:0-17292 GCA_003314085.1 Hymenopellis raphanipes | reverse complement strand
GTGTCAGACATACGTATAGTACCTACTTATGTATTTCCTATTGAAAGTTTTTTTCAAGTCGTTCACCAGTACTGGTTTGGGTTTCGGGTTCTGCCGCGTGTCGGCCCTACAAGTTATTTTTTGCTGGATCGAGTTCTGCGGCACCCTCAGCCTTCTTCGTAAAGTCGAAGATGTTGATTGGCCGATTCCTCGAGTCTGAAATGAAGTGGTGGGTTTCTAAGGAAGCGGCCTTGACTACCTTGGCCTCTGCTGTACGCCGAAATAGGTTTCGCCTGCCATGTCGTGGGTATGGGCAATTGGCGGGGGAAAGATCGTTAGCTGACTAAGCAGCCCGATCACTGATTTCATCGCGCTGGCTGTCTCCTTTCATCTCCCACCATCGTTTGGCCTTATAGCGCGCTGCAACCCGCCGCTGACGATTATTTACTGTTCTATGTTACGATACCCTTTAATTATAGGTGATTTACTGGTACCAATCCTCCTCTGAGTCGTATCCCTCGTCCTCTTCAAGATCTGCAACTGTGATCTCAGGCTCTTCGTCTTCTTCGGCTTCAGCATTCGCGGCGACCTCTGCAGCGTTTGAAATAGGGACAGTCAACTCTCTAGGAAGGCCCTCGTCGATGTAATCCCTCACTGCCGCCTTCCAAAGCGCGCATTTTGCTTCTCTGTCGCCTCGAGCTTGTTTGCCTTTAGGAATGGATTCCTTTGTCTTTTTGGCACCGTACTTTCGATGCCAGTCGAGCTGTAGGTCTATTCCTGGGACGGTAACGTACCCGGCTGTACCGCGGGCTTGGGAGCACGCATATTCAACCTCTGTGACTGTTAAGAGAGGCGAGACCTGATCAATAGCATCCGATGCAGCCTTTGCCTTCTCCTTGCGCACCCGTTCCTTCTCGATCTTCTTCTCTGCGGTCTCCTGGCGGTATTTCGCGAGCTCAAGTTTCGCTTTGCGATTCGCTCCCGAAGCATCCTGTTCTCGAGTAATTCGGCGCAAGAAGGCACGCATTTTCGGACCAAGTTTTCGAAGGTATTCTGATGTGTTGTTAAATTTAAACATCTTGCGCGCGTTGTATTGAGCCAGCGAGATCGTGGGACTGATCTTTGTGCATTGTCTAAACATGCCGAAGGCGGATTCGCAGAGATCATTGGTGCTCTCCATCCACGCGCGTTCGATATTCTCCGGCGATGCACCTGCAAGGGCCCCACCCTCCTCGAATTCAGACATAAAGCGAAGCCACGTCTCCCGAGCACCTCGAAGGAATGCCACCATTAGGTTCTTCAGATGGGGAAGCTCTGCTGCATAACGCTGCACGCCGTACAAGGCTTCAGGACGTCCCCACAGCTGTCCATCAAGTGTCGCTGTCTCGAAAGATGCATCAAGACCCACTAGAAGCTCCGGGTTCTCAATGAGCTTGTCGATGTGGGCGATGACACGCTTGTGGAGGTTGCCAAGCTGTAGGACATTGTCGTGGGCGCGAAATGGTCCGCGTATCTCGCGCATGTACGGCACGCTAATGGCAAGCCAGTACAGAACAATAACACAGATTTCGTGACGCGTCGCGTTACACTGCAGGCCGTCATACACGTTCTTCTCCATATGGTTCAGGCTTCGCGAGGCCTTGTTCTCCTTGACGTACTCAAGAAATCTGATGAACAGATCCATATACGTGATGAGAACAGCACATGCCTCAGCGTGAGATTGAAAACGCGTGTTGCTCGTGTCAGGGAAGCCGATCGTGAACCCGAGCTCGGCGTCGAAGAAGAAGCGAAGTGTGTCCTGCTGGCCGCGTTTACGGTCTTTGTGTCTGAAGATAGCACCACAGAGACTTGCAACCTTGATAGCTCCCCCCTTGGTCTTGTCTTCAGCTCGTTTAGACGCGTCGGTACCAGGTGCCAGATTCACCGCGGCGGCGTTATCACGATTGAACATCTTCTTGGGGCCAGGTAGATTGTTCTCGGGCCAAAATTGCTCCATCTGGTAGCAGCCTCCCTTGAACGCATTCATCTCCTTGTGCATACAGCACCCGGCCCATAAAAAGAAGTCCACGTCCTCCTTCTCTTTCGCCGTCAACTTGTCGAACTCTTTCTGACCGATGTCCCGAATGACCTGCATACGCATCGCGTTATACTTTGCTAGTCGCTCGCTCTGAGGCAGTGCCTCCCACGCCGCAGGACCACCAGCTTTCCGAATCGCTTCTTGGCTACATTTGAAGAGAAAGCCCACGAGTTCAAGCTTCTCCATTCCCTTCACCGCTTTCTCGCCTCGTAGCTCTCTATCACATCTCTCTTTCCAATCTTTCAGCAGGCGGAATAGCTTCTTCTGGTCCTCGGCATGATCTGAGTGAAATCCGGTAACAAGTCCCCAGAACTCGCGAGCGTCAGCCGTCGAGAAACCTGGTATCCCGCTCTCGAAGACAAGCTTGTGAATCTCCTCGATGAGATCAATCCAGCCTTCCAGCTGTGTCTCGCTGGTGTGATTGACAGCCATCTGGATTCCGAGGAAGAACTGGAGCTTCTGATTGTTCTCGTCGATGACAGTCGCGAATTTAGTCTCGTACGTCTCGTTCTTATGGCTGGTTCCGTCACCACTGATCGTAACACCTGTTGACAGCTCGGTTAGTGGCGAAGCTAACATTATTTCTGTAAGCATTTACCTTTAGCACCTTTCAGTGCCTCGGCAAATTGAAGCTTAGACGCGTTGCCAGCTTCTTTACCGATTCGACCGATGCTGCGTCTCGACACATTACCCTCGACCGTTACGCCAAATGCGGCCCCGATGCGTTTGAAAGCGCGAACAACTTTATTGGCCGGAACATTATCGAGGGCTACAAGCTCATTCAAGACATTGCGGGCCTCGTCTGGGATGGTACCGTCCTCCTTGAGATGGAATGTGCGCTTCTCCACCTCTTTCCGCTCGAAGAGACGCGTTGCCCGCCGCATCACAGTGGCCAATCGGTCCGGAATGCGCTTTATCTTGGCCTTCAGCGCGTGAATCTCCTTTTGGTAGCGTGATTTGTCGGCTTGAATGCGGGAATTGGTGGCGTGAAGGTCGGATATCGTTTCCTTCTGTCTGCAGTTCTCCTTCTGACACTCGTCCAGCTGTGCATCTAGCATCTCTATATCCTCTTTCAATTTTCCTTTCACTTCTCTCTCCTTTTCAGCTGTCTTGTGCCAGTATTTTGCCTTCTTCGCCTGTTTATCCCGATCCTGCTTGAAATGATTGCCCCGTTTCTGCGATTTCTCGAGGAGGTGAGTGTGCTCTGTAACCGATATCATCTCCTCATTCTCCTTATCAGAGTCTGGGTAGTCCTGTTGGCCGACATTGGAGGAGCTGGACTCGGCCAAATGGCGGGCCTTTGCAGCGTTAGGTTTATGCAAGAGCTTATCCATCTTGGACACGTTTCTGGTATCGTTTTCCTTGTCCGAGTCCGACGAGTACTCATCCGCTGCATCAGCATCGAGTGGTGTGGCCGCAGAGCTCGAAGATGTAGTCCTAGCAGCTCTAGCCCGTGCTAGATGGTCATTTTGGCCTTTTCGCTTGCGCTTCCGGCCTAGTTTGAAGCGACAGGCAGCATCTAGACGTTTGTCTTCATTGCCCATGAGATGTGGAGGGCGAGAGACGCGTCGGGGAGCGCGTTTAATATCGCAGAGGGCGCGTCAATGAGTTTGTTTGCAGATGTTGATTTTGCATGGAAGCTGACCGCGGGCTCGAAACTTTTGCACCGCATTTGCTCACTGCCGTGCTGCAAAAAGTATCGGGATTGGCTCGGATTGGTATTTGATTCGAAAGTAGTAGAAAAAATTTACCAGAAGTCGAATATTTAGTAGGTAGTTACATAGGATAGGTGCTTTATAGCTCTAAATTTACATGCTTATTCTACTACTTACAAAGGAAATGCCAATCCGAACATTTTCTCTCACTAAAGTGTAGTCCCAGAGTGCCTCGTTCATGAGATCCAATTTCGCGCGACGGTGAGAGGCCCTTTGGCTGGGTGTCCGCTTTTGGAAGGTCATGCCAAATAACTTTCCCACCCGCCAAATTGCCCATACCCACATGTCGTTTGGCTATCTGCTTCATCGCATTCTTCTTGTTGGTTAAACCATACAGTTTCTTGACAATACGATGGGCCAGTTCGCCCTGTATAAGCTTGAGACTGAGACAAGCAACGGGACGTAGGATGAGAACTTACAAGTTGTGTAGAATATGAGTCGGTTGTTCCGAATAATCGAATAGAGGGAACATAGTCACCAAGTGCATGGAACTTCGGTGTGAAGAGATTGAATGTTCGAGGTTTCCGAGATGATGAGGTATTGCTGGAGGATGCAGGACGGCGAGCAGCAGTACCTTCCGCGTTCGCTTGTGCTTGTCGACGATTCCGCGCTTCCGCTTCCCGTGGCAGCTCAAATGTCTGGAACGCTGAACAAACCTGATCACCATCAGGAAATGGCCTGTGGGCCAGAGGTTGCCTGAGATAATTACTGTCACAGTGACTAACCAGAAGACATTGAGGTGCCCTGATGTATCTTGAGTCAACTCAATGCTTGAACTGGAGTAATTTCAAGCTTGAGTTACCTTAACTCTATTGAGTGAGCTTCAAGCCTACTCAAGGCAGGAACTTCAGTAGCTCTGAACCTAGGGTAGCTCCAGCTTGGCTCCAGCATACTTGAAGGCACATAGCATCACAGTCATTTACTCTAGGCACCTTGATAGTCTTTCACTGCTTCAGTCTCACGAACTGATGATCTAGAACAAGAAGTTTGCTTGCATTTCAACATGGTATGAGAAGACAAAGGCAGACTTCAAAATATAAGACTATGTGTCAAGAATATCTATGATGATGGAAACTGGGATCAAATAAACACCACGATCAGCATTGCAATTGTACTGGTCCATTCCTTTTTGCGATCTCCCCGCTCAACGGCTCGCAGCGGAGCCAGCAGAGGCCAAGAACTGTCGTACCGCGCAGAGCCCTCTTGCGAATGAGTTTGCTATAGTGTCGACGGCAGCTCGAGCTGTCCGAACTCGGTGGAGAGATGCTGGCAAGGCTACGCCTCGACGAAGTCTCGTAATATGAGCCATTCGTAGCAGTAGCAGCGAGGTCGCGTGTGCCGAAGGTGGAGGTAAGTCCGGAGGTGGGGAATGGATCGTTCGCACAGGCTCTAATACCGGAGGAGGATATTCTTCCATCTTGGGCTGGGCGAGCGTGTTAGGAACACGAGACATAGCGAAACGCATGCTGTGTCCGCGCGAACCTAACAGCAGATATATTCTGGTGGCGATACAAGTCATATCGGCGGAACTTCAGAAAAAAAGGACGTACCGTTGGTAAAGATTATTCTGGCGCGAGCAGTGTGTCTCGCATCCAGGAAAAGGACATTGATGGTTCCATTATCAGTACGAGCACGCGGAAGGCAGACACGTCGTCATCGCCGTCGCATTGTGGATTCACGGCCTCGTTGCGGCCTTACGCATCCGCCTTGTTCGCGTGGGGATCGTTCACCTACGGCGTTCTTCGTCCAAATAGCGGCGGGAAGGCAGCAAGCAATCATCGGAGAAGAAGACACAGCAAAGGGTGCTGTGAGCAGACCACGCCCCGAAGTCGAATCGCTTGATAGGGAAGGTCGTCCGTCGTGGTGGCAAGAATAAAACGGATCGGGAGAGTGAAGCACCGCCTGGAATTGGGGTCGTTATCGTGTTGTTGCTTGGAGCGCCGTCATTTTCGTCTGTAGCGAGGAGCAAGGATGAGAAACTTGGGGGAAAAACTGGTATGTAGGCACACCTTTTGAGCTGGACGCATCCGCGATGCCGTCTCAGCCAAACCAGCTCAGCGTGATTAGGCGCCACGCTGTTGACAAGGACTTGTCCAAGAAGACGGAGTAAAGAGGGATGGCTCGCCGACAAGACCATCTTTATCTGATGGAGGAAAACGAAGTGCTGCCTTGAGTCGAGGGCTGACGCGGCTGCCTGTTGTTGCTATGGCAGCGGGAACGCCTCCGTATACATCGCTTCGAGCCGCATATGAGAGAGAGCGGCCTCAATACGAGGGCTTACGCGAACATAGTGAGAGGAGGAGTCAGATTTGAGGGAGAGGACACAAAGTCGGTCTCCGTAACCATGGCGGTGACGACTCAAAGTCCGTCGCAGGTGGTGTAAATGACTTTCGTCAAATACTATGGGCGTTGCTCGTCGTGCTGAGCAGATTGGTCGTCGATGGTGATGGTCAGAGAGCAAGGAAACGAATCCGAACAGTCTTCGGATTCGCGGTCCGTCTCGCCGTCGCCAAATCGCGAGGATGTTGGTCGTCGATGGCGGACGAACGGCGTCTCTGTGGGTGCTGATAATTCGCAGGAAGCATTCAAAATGGTTCATTGAAATATCTGTAAAGTATCAGAGAACGTGACAGAAACGGACTTACCAACCACAACGGCCATATCAACTCGTGCAAAACGAAGTTCCAAGGTCAATGCTATTCATCATGCAAGATACTTCGCATAACTTGAGCTAAAATCAATGAATAAAACGGGCAAGCATCAGTTCCACCAGAATATAGAGCAGCCGGAGAGTCTTTTCGTGCTGGAGGGCACGATGTCGGCGGATCCGTGATCGTATACTTGCCATGTAACGCAATTTTGGCATCCTATTCCGCTTATACGACCCCGGATTTAGCCTGGATCTATGAAATATGTTTACTGTAGTGGATTCCGACGCTTACTTGTCTACTCCGAAGGTTTCATCGTTGTTCCGAACGATGTTGAAGTCGTTCCGCTGGTGACTCGGCAATTGCCGAACTGTGATCAGAGGTCTTTCCTCGTTGTCTCTCTTCTCTTACCACCACGACACGACTGGCCGACTTCGAATCTTGTCCCCGATTTTCGTCGGGGACCTCTCTACCTTCGCGTTTCTCATTTCTCTCACTCTACGGCCCGTCATCACATCCCCAACAGCCGTGGACTTTGGAGCTCTTACGATGAGGCTAGCACCTTCGAAACTCCCGCACCACTGGAGAGTGGACTTCAAGCATGTGGACGGGTCAGGTTGGGTACGCCGTGTCGTCTGCTGGCGACGCGACGCCGCTTGGTACGTTTCAATTCTTTTAATTCTATTTTTTCTACTTGTTTCACGGGCACGAGCCGTCGCTGCTACCAGCCAAGATGTGGATATTGTGTCACTACGCACAAGCCGGCTTGCCATTCCCTTCATCCTTTCCCATTTCCCAGTTCCCAGCTAAATCGGTTTGATAGCAATTTTACTTCCAAGTCAATCTGCCGCCGGCACATGAGGCCACGTATACCTCACGTGCCGGCTGGTTTAAATTTCGATCGGACGACGACTTGTCTCTTGTCCGTGCTCTCATGCCGCGTAAGGCCTGTCAAAATAGGCCACACCACTTTCACCGGCGTCGTCGTTGACTTATGCAGTCGGTGTATGCAACGCTATAGCCCGCTGCTGGGGTGTTGTCCTATTTGCAGATGAGCAGCATTGCCCGGCGCGTTCTCTTTTTTGCTTTCCTTTTGTCCTGTACTCAGCGACCCCAACAGCAGTTCTATCATGTTTGCCGCCACTACACCACGACGCCCCACCCAACCGTAGGCCCACTCAGAGCCAGGCCGACCTTGAGCAGGGCTTTGTGGGCCTATGGTTGGGAGGTGGTGTCAGCGCGCGGTCCTTCGCGACATGCTCTGGATCGTTTCCCCGCCATCTTTACATGCGACGTCAATTCTGTCAGATTGATATCATCCACGGCTTCATTGATGCCACGTATCCATCACTTGTTCGTTCAGTTTTATTTAGGTGCGTGATTATTTTACCTTGGCTTTCTACCACCGTCTCACTGCCGCAGACCAGTACCCACTGACAGCAACGACTTCCTCGACGACGACTGTTGCCTTGAGCTTCAATGATGACCCGCCTGATGACGCCCGACAACAACAACAACCTGGCCCGCCTCCGCGACGACGACGCTGCCGACCCACGAAAACAACGACGTCGACCCGCCTCCATAACCATGACGGTGACCCACCTCCGCGACGACGACCCACTTCCACGACGCGACCCACCTTGGAGACGATGATGACAACTACGACGACTCGCCTACACAACCACGACGATGACCCGCCTCGAAGACATAGACTACCTTCTGCAACGATGGAGCTTACCCTCTTCCACGACGAAGCTTATCCTCTTCCACGAGCTTACCCTCTTCAACGGTGAAGACTCCCCGCCTCTACGATGATGACGATTACCTGTCTCGATGACCACCATGACCCTTGCAGACCACATTGACTGACTATTCACCAGACAAATGGTGATGATGACTCATGACCTACCTTGATGGCCATGACTCACGCCCTGCCTCTACTTGTGTGTAGCTCCTTGTTGTACTGTAGGGTAGTTCACCTGTTAATTCTAATCAATGACATGTTTTTTTTAATAACTAGTGTGAATGTTACTCATTTGTTTCCACATTGATGCTGATTTCGATGTTTTGAGTAATGCTTATGAATTGTTTTATTGATTCAAGCTAACATTGCTTGATGCCTGGTGCTGCTGTAGGCTACTTGAGCTGTAACTAAGCTACATATAGCTTCATTCAGAGTGGTCTGAGTTACCTTACATAGAACTTGAGCTAACCTGAGTTAGACTCAAGGCATTCTCAAGGAAGGTTTGGACTTGAACCTTTGCCAAAGTTAGCTTGATGGAGTTCGTACATTGACATCCTCTAGGCAACCATGTTCACTGTGGTTGACTCAGTAGTCCTCTAGGCTGGGGACCCGTTTCCTGATGACGGAACTTGCGCAGTAGACGTCCAATCTGGACTGTTGAACTCTCGAAGACTGTCAATGTTTCCTCGGTATGTAGTCGCAATTTGGCCAGTGCATGCCATTCGGCCATCCGGTACAGGAGAACTAAGACCGCAGTGTTGAAAGGCTCTGGCAGTAAGCCTTCAAACACGGGAATCGCACACTGGAAGCATTGAGCAAAGAGCAAACCACACAATATGTAACCTACCTGTAAGATGTCCTCAAAATCCCGTGCAGCAAGTTTCTTCATCTGTGAAGTATTCGTCGAGAAGCGGCGAATAGTACTGCCAAATGTTGGAACCTGACGAAACCTGCAGAAACGATCAGGGTGAGTCCGAAATATATAAATATCTCATACCGTCGATCCAACTCATCTACAAGGCTCCCATTGGGGAGGTGCGCATAGAGAATACGGACGAGATGCGTGAACAATGCCTTCCAGACACCCAATTCGAACTCATGTAGTAGATCAACAACGAGCATTCGGAACGGATTGAATGCGGAGCCCAGTGTTTCAATGAAAGCGTTCTAGTATGGCAAGTGTGAGTTGCGTAATACAGTTCCAACGGTGAGATACTGACCTTTGTCGGAACACTCGATGATTCCTTAAGCAAATCCAGACCACCAATAGAGCGTGCCAAGTTGTAGATCATATAGCGGGCTGTCTTCACACGATCCGCGAGGTATGTACGTGCACGCTTGAAACGAGAACGCATATCCAACTTCTGTCCCATTAAGTCAAGCTTTGATTTCGGAACGAAGCATCGTGGACATGGACATAGGCCCTTATCACGAATAGTAGCTAGAAGGACTCTGTGTGACGAATTAGTTGTGTATAGCGTAAAGATAGAAAACAAACTTTTCCGGATAGTCTGCGGAGTATGTGAAAAGTCGGGGAAAGACGCGTCGCTCGATCCCATCCGCACACATGATGATAACACCATACGTGTAGGCATGTAAGAACTCTGCATCCGACAGAAGGAATTTCCACACAGCGTGCATAAGTTCACACCGACAGTGCGTCAGAATGTCTTTTTTCTGTGTGTTCCATTTCGGGTGGAATTCCTTGACCCAGTCACCAAACGAGTCAGGAAGCTAGTCGTGAATAAGCATCGATGAGACGGATATCAACATGAAGACGTACCGTTGGGATGTATGCCAGGTGTTCAATAGCACCGGAATTCAATTGAGCTCGAACGTACTTGCTGATATTGCCGAGCATCTCGTAAATTGGCCAGGCCTTGGCTACACCAAAGTTTGCAAGGTGCGTCGCATCGGAGAGGACCATGACAGCAGCTACCACCTTCTCGCGTTTGCAATTGGGATCACTAGGATCGACGGGAGCGTGCATCTGGAGGTGATCGTGTTCCTTGATAAACGCATCTGAGGTATACACTTCACCATGGACGCGTGTTTCGGCTCCGGAAGGCGAACGGTGAGAGGCCGTGAATGGTGAGAAGTGGATCTTGGATCCAAGAGGTCCTGTAAAGGTGCCGCGAAGGATGTCAATGATACGTCGGTAGTAAAGCCCCGGAACTGAGTATGGCCGTGGTGGTTGGCCTCTAACACCGGATGGAACGTCAATTGTGATGCTTGTTTCACGAAAGGACTGTACGAAGGGATCTGCAGACTCCTCGATGGCCTTGTCCATGCGTCTGTTTTCCGTCTCGGTGCGGAAGTTTTCAGGAAGGTCGTCGACATTGAAGTCGGGCGATTTCAGAATATGAACCAGAGCATCCAGTTCACCGGCTGTCTTCTGAATGTTGCCGTTATTCATCCATCCCATTAAACGGTGTACCGACATATTCAGAAATGGCCAAGCGGGGTCAGAAGACTTGGGTGTAGGCAAAGGACCATCAGATTCTAAAGAGGGAGGAAGACCAGTCTGACGAGGAGTAGCCAGGTCTTTCTTCTCGACAAGGACATCTGGGTCATAGGATGGGCGGTGAAGGTATTGCCGGAATAATCCAAATGAGTTCGCCAAAGTGGTTAGCTTGTCACGAACCACCAGAAGAACCCGAGGAAGGTTGGAGATGGGTTGGTCAATCTCGACTGGCCTAGGCGGCTCAGGATAGACGTCGCGGTACTGCGCGGGCAGTCTGATTCGGATCCGAGGGAGTCCTTGCTCAACTTCGGGCTCGGGCGGACCCATCAACGAATCGAAATCAGGTGCGCCACGATCATCCACGTCAAAATTGACTGCAGACGACCCTTCGGCAAGTTGCGAGGGATCATCCGGCATTGCGTTACGCGGCGCCACACTTGGGACATCTTGGGGCAGCATGTCAATTGGGTCCTATGAGTGGTACATCAGATGAAAATGTTATATAATTGGTCAAAGAGCTCACAAATAGTCTTGAACGCTTTATTACTTGTTCTTCATCTTCTGCCGTAGGAACAGCAGATTGGCGAGCGCGTTTTCGAGTATCCTTAGCTTGCTTGAACTCGATGTACGGCTGACACGATTTTTGGTGTTTGCCGAGGTCAGTAGCTTTTTTAAATGACTTCGAGCAAGTTTCGGCAGGACAGGTATATTTTCCGGGTGGCATTAGAGTGACAGACTGCCTGCTCAAGAGGGAGAGGACCAGCAGAAGCACAAGTGCTGCAAGCCGGATAAAACATGACCACTATTTCTTAAGATTGCCCGGTCGGCACCAAGATAAGATAAGATTCTTAAGATAGAGCCAACTTAGATCTTATCTTACTCTTACTTTCTTACATCTCCACATAGGCTAGATTCACATTGAAATTCAAGTGTATTCAAAAGGTTGACCAAGAACTTTCAATTACAAACTTGGTATTCTATAACAAGCAGAGCAAGAAGGTACCCAGAAGCCAGAACAGTGCTAGATGAGAATGTATACCTAATCCACAAGGCACTGCCATAGCCTAGTCAGATCTATGGTGTGGGTCGTGTCTCCATGCAAGAAGCTGAGTGAGTGTGCACAATCAGGAACCGCCTCAAAATTGTCAGTCATCTGAGTTGTCAAGTCCGGTGCGAGAGTGGGAAAGCCCTCACGAACAGGTGAGAGGCAATGGCCAGCTTACAGATGAGGCACCATCATTGCTATTGTTGCTGCCATTTCCATTGGGAACATAGCAAGCATCGTGGCAAGAATACTTTTGAATGACATTCCATTTCATGGAGATTGACCGCGCGGATCCTTGGAATACTGTAGACTTTAATTCAATTCGTCAGGCCATGTGACGTGTGACCGGCCTGACGAAATTCTCGATTCGTCAGATTGCTATATATAGTAATAGCCGCCGCGGCGGAGCTGCGGCGGGAGGACAGCGGGGCCCCGCCGGGGCAATTTTCGTGAGATTTTGAGTGACACCTGTGACATTTCGTCAGATCGAGGTCGCCTGTGACCTGTGACTGACGAATTGATTAAAAGTCTACAGTACGCGCGAGTCACACCTGCGAAATACCTTGGTCCCACACTTGGATACAGAAAACGTGAAAACATACGCATTACGGACAGTCTTACCCTCGTCAGCTTTCCTCTGGGTCTTGTGTCGTCGTGGTGTGACAATTGTACCATTAAGCTATGGTCCCACCTTCATAAGAAGCATATTGTACGAGGAAGAGTGTGAACTTACCCTTTGCGTCGATACCCCCTGCGGAGACCGCCGATTTCCCGAATGTTGCTGATCTTCATGGCGCTATTCTGCCTGTGGTGATGAAAAAGAGATCGGCAGACGACGTCGAGACGGGTGAGAGCACGGGGCACTGCACAATGTCCTGGAGGGAGCTCGCGAGCAGGGCGCGGGTATGTGGACATACTCCGAAGTCTGATATATCGGACGCGCCAGTGCTGGTATACTGGCTCCCGAGGTCGAAGTCCGATTGCGAGCGATGTACCGATGCGCTAACGTATTGATGAACAGACGGTGGACTAGTGTCCGTAACGCGTCGTCGAATAGCCTGTGCGTCGCAATAGTCTTGAGCTGGAAAAAATTTTCCAAACCAGGAACTCTATGGGCACTCGACGTGGACCCGACTGCAATTATCAGTTTGTCATAACTAGAAAAGACGCGTCACAGAGAGTCGACAAGAAAACGGAGAGAACAGACAAAATATAGACGCGGCGTGATAGCAAGCCCCCAGTTTCGGCCTCCAGAAACTGCTCTTGCATAGCGACATAGACCGGCTTTATTAAAGAGCGACTTGGATGGTATCGACGGCAGCAGCTGTAATAAGCGTGTTAGCAGGAAAAGCGCGAAGTGAGTGCACGGCAATAAGGGAAACATGATGAACCGCTTCTGGTGGTTGGCAAGCACGACCGAACGATGGCATGGCATGACAGCGGTTTTTTTGGCTTGATTGATGATTTATGAGAGCGGTGGCCTGGCGAATGAGCGGGGTGTTGGCTGGGACCTCGAAGATCTACAAAGGGTTCGAAGAAAGGCTGAGGTCTATGCCGGGAGTTGTATGTAGCCTTGAACGGTAGAGGTGTCTTGCGGTGACATCTTTGGGCAGATCAACGAGTAAAGGGCCGGGCCGAACAGATGTAACGATCTTGAATGCCTCGTTTATTCTGCGTGGCAATGCGGAGTTGGTCGCGCCAGGACCGGACGTGACGAGGACGGCGCCAGGCTTGCCGGACGCGCGGCCATAGCCCTCCGCCATGTGACCAGCGCCTTGCTCGTGTCGTGGAAGGATAAAATGGAAGTGGGGTGAAATATAGATGGCGTCAAACACGGGGAGAATGGCACCGCCATGATAACCGAATCTCTGATTGACATTGTGGCGCAGCATCATCTCATGGAAGATCTCTCCACTCGATAGACCGATGAATGTATGGTCCAGAGGAGCAGTTGGTTCAGGGCCCGGACCGGATATGGGAAGGTTCACGTTGTTTCTGGTCGACATTTGCTGGAGACCAGCTGCAGGTGACTGCCGACTACATTGCGATGAGTCAGTTGTTCAATAATGAAAAAAATGGAAAACATACGCAGTCGGGGCTGCTTGCGCTGCATGTATCGATGAGCGACTGATGTTACACGTATGCTCGCGCACGCTTGATTTGGCCTCTATCATCGATGTCAAGGCAACAGTCAAGTGCGACAGTCGAGCGGCGCCGAACGAATGCTGGTGCCTTGGGCACTTTTGGGCGCGAATTCTCGCGGGGAACGACAGGGTAGTTGGAAAGAGTGGGCTGCTCGTCGTCGGTCGCGATGTCGATAAAGCTTTTAAAAGTATTGGACCGACATCGAAGTCGTGAGGACCAGGTGAAGAGGGAGAGAAGAAGACAAGTTGTGCGAGTCACCCGCCGTCCATGCCCAAACCAGCACCATGCGGACTGGAGCATTTCCAACAAGCCATCGACCTAACCTTAACTGCCTTCGTGTCCCAGAACTGCCAGTAAATAAACGAAAGACAAGAAGAAGAGAGAGGACGCACTCGGAATACCACTACTGTAAAGGACCCGAGAAGAGAGAGCACATACGTCGGCCAATGCAGAAGAAGAATGTCATGTACATGAACGTATGACCCTAGGCCAAGATCTACGCGCGAAGAAGAATCAAATTCGCAAGGAGGGAAAGTAATGCCGAGAAACCGACGTACAGATACCAAGGATGCGATGGCGCAGAGCGTGGTGATGAGGCCGGTGTTGATGAAGTATATAATCTAGCGCAGACTTCAGGCACCACACCGGAAGGAAGGGGCAGAACGACACGTACCAGCATCCTGATCATCCATCGGGAGTTGGCAAAGCGGCCTTATTGGGCTAGAAGGCAGACGAGAGCCGTTGTAATCGTGATGTCTCTAGCCGCGGCGAGGGCGTTAACAGTAATGGAAAGCGCCTGAGGTCGTATCAGACATGGAAACAAGGCTCCTACCACGAAAGACGACTAGAAACAGAGAAAATTTAAGTCCCATTGCATGAAGAAGACAAAACTTACGACTGGACGGTAAGCCAGATCCTACGCAAACTCACTACCATCGGAAAGTACGTGTTGGAATAAGCGGATGTGAGGACGAAGCGAGCACGATGCCAGACGCACATAGCAATGAAACTGAATACATACGATTAGTCAATGAAAGCACTACTGGAGCGGAACAGCTACCCTTGGACGAGAAGAGCGGTGAAGCCGTTGAAGAGAACCTCCAGCTGGCGGGCGTTTAACGACAGGACAGTCTAAGGAGGGAAGGCTAAACCAGGAGACTCCTGTAAGTGAGTTCATCAGCGTAAATCAAGGCAATTTTGCGACAGAAACGCACCAAACTGTGCTGCTGAGGGCGGCCGGCCGGGCTGAAGAAATTTGAAACGACATAGTAACAGACTAAATGATACCATCAGCCTCCAATACGATAGAAAAAACGACGAAGTGAGCGTACCGGTCTGTGAAATGAGTGCTTGACGAATGGTGTTGAACACCATGACCGCCGTAACGACGCCTTTGAGATCCCAGCCGTCGGTTTGGTGGAGTAGTACAGCGCCTGAACGCTACGCATGTGACTGCCCGTGGTCAATGCGAGGTCGCTGGAAGCAAAGAATTCGATGTACCTCCATGGAGACTGCGAAGAAAAGACCGCTCAGCAACAAGCAGAAATGAAAAGAGACGAACGTACATGCCAGCGATGACACCACCAATATAGGCGGCGCCAAACGTATCGGGCTCAAGTCAGAAAAAATGAGCCCCCGTTATTCGGGTACGCCACTACTAACGTCGAATCGAGAGCCACCATGTTGGACGGTGGAGGTGAAACGAGACGGCGAATGTAAAGAGGATAACAGAGGCGAGAAAGAACAGAGATGGGGACTGAAAAATGAAGCCTTCGCCCGGACGTCCTGGCATTTGACGACTCGAGCAAGAAGAAGAACTCAAGCTCAGAAGAAGGACTACTCCAAATATGACACCCGCAATGCGATCCGCCTGCAATTCGCTCCGAGTTCTATGTAGCCGAGTTCCCGCAAAGATGTGTAAAGTCACCAGTATACTTGGCGTCTCACCGCGTAATGGAACGTACGGTGCTAGACGCGCATGGTGGTCGGGGACAAGGTGCAAAAAATTGCTCGGGTCCACGGAGCGGGAATACAGAGCCGCTCCGATCAATAAAGTAAAGTACCGGCCCGGGTTGATGTAAAGTGCCTTTTCTTCCTTGCCAAAGACCACCGTTGCTGAGCGTTGAGGCCTGATGCGAGGTCGCATTCTTAATTCAGCGTCATGGAGTTCGCACTCAACAGATGTTCAGCGCGAGGAGCTACCGACGGCTCGGGATAATCGGCCGGTACACTTCTCTGACGAAAACGCTGCCGAGAAGACTCCAGCCAAACATGAACAAAGCTTTTTTCACCTTCGCAGCAACCACCATCTCGTTTGCGTCTTCACCTCCCTTGGCTTCTTCAACGCTCTACCCTCCAACCACGATCTTTGCTTTCATCCCCGATGAGGATGATGGTGCCCAACAACGAGCGGCGCTCCTCCACGCTAAGGTCCGAAGCGGACATGCGCTGTCGTTGTGACTTTTGGTGCGTTGTCTGCCACCATGTAACCCAGTACGTTCTGTATCCCCTACGCAGTATGTAACCCCTGGTTTTAACGCCCCACAGATCATTCCACGCGGCTTCGCCCTTGGAATTTCACTGCGGAGATGGACATAACGACTGCCTCACTCGTGTTTCCTCTAAGTGTCAAGCTGACGACTGGCCAACGACACGTTGTGGAAGGGTGGCGTGAGCCGCTGACGGAATGAGGAGAAGGATCAACTTGCCTTAGCGGGCAAGATGGGTGATCGGGCCGGACTTTCTATCTTTGACACGGCTGCACTATACACGACTTGCGGTTTGGCGCGTTGGACAATTTCGGACTATTTTAGCTACCTATGGACATTATTAGTTGAACCAGTATTACTTGCCCGTAGGATTACTCGCCCGGACGTTAGTATAATTTTAGGGTTAGCCATCAGTATATAGGCGCCGGGCTTCTTGATTTGTGCCTTAGCTTTCGACCACCACCTAGCTCAATAACACGAATTTTCCTACACTTTTCTACTGCACCGTTGGACTCCCTAAGGTGTCTGCTGCCCCCAAAATTCGTTTCAGACGAATCCCCGATCCTTTGCTTACGCTACCTCCCGAGCACTCCACCAGTGTGCTCGTACGGATCCGACGACTCCTCATAATCTTGTCCGCGTGTAGTCTATCTCACGCTTCGACAGTGGAGCCCACCGCGAGGGTTAGCCGGACGTTTACAGCCCTGGCCGAGTGTTAGCTTCTCTCCATATCCCATATCCGACATATCTTTATCCGACGTTGTTTGTCTCCTCGACTACGCGTCATTTGGTTCGTTTTACGCGCCAATCGTATCCTTAGCTTTATCTGTGCATCTTTGGCTTGCGTAGAAGCCAATCATCACTCGGCGGAGCCCGCACATATCGTTATCTCTATCTAGCTTTACCTCTACGCATCTGCACCATGCCTGCTGGTGGAACCACTACCTCCGCGCAGTATGCGCAAATCCACACTCCTATGCCCATTC
>QLPD01001664.1:0-31052 GCA_003314085.1 Hymenopellis raphanipes | reverse complement strand
ACCCGTACGTGACAAGGTCACACGTGACGGGCGCACAGACCATGGCGCGTGTGTCATTCAAGGCGGCGATATCAGATGTTCAACGTGATTGGAGTGGCACTACGCGTTCGAGAGAGGATGGTCGACGCAGTCATACTGTCTTCGGAGTTATAAAGAAGGCAATATTCCATCTTACCTACTCACAACGAGTACCGTATTTGTGTAGGCACTTCTCGTTCGTAGGTGACTGCTCCTACAGATAAGATTTTGTGACTCGTCGGATTTCCTCTCTGGTCACTGATAGTAGTGAATGAGCGGGACGAGGACGGGACGAGGCGGGAAAATGATGTCATCCCGACGCGATCAAGATAAGCTGATTGGAGATCTTGAAAATTCTCCATGTCCATGGGTCGATGGCGTAGTTGGTTATCGCATCTGTCTAACATCGAAGTGACGAAAAATGGTGTTACTGTTGTCGACATGATGATGGTCGATGGACAAGCAAGAAAGCGCTAATGAGTGATGCGTAATGTGGCGCATATTTTAAGGAGTCATAGCTCAGTTGGAAGAGCAGCAGACTGAAGTTCTGAAGGTCCTCAGTGACAGCAACACACTGAAGTTCTGAAAGGTGTTCTGGCATTCAAGTTCGGGCGTTGGTGTCGCGGAGCATCATTGGATATGTCTAGCAACAAAGATACTACCAAATTGGTAGTATCTTTTTGTGGTTTTTTGGCCACTCTCAACTCCCAACAGCCTCATTTGATTCTGCTTCATTCCTTGCATGAATCGCGTTGTGCCACTGGCCCGGACCGGACCGCCGCGAACCGCAACATGCGTTTTCAGATGTTTGCGCTCTCAATCTGTAACCATCATCTTGCTGGCTTGCTTTCAATGTCGCAATCAGCATCGCCGCCTGTATCCCCCGGGACTCAGCTGATAGCTGCTCGTGATGCTCTCCAGACAGCTCACGAGTCATATACCAATGCTGTAAAACGCTTCGCTGAAGACGATCGCACGCTCTCGCCCTCAAGTTCTGCTCAGAAACGCAAAATAATGAAGGAGACAAATGCCATGGTTGGAAAGATGAAGAAGGATTTTCCCAAGGTCAAGCTATCTCCGCCGTCCAAGGTTACCACCGCTGCTAGTACCACCACCAAGACGAGGCCATCAAGCACGAAAAGTAGTAGCTCAAAACCGCAGCCGGATTCGTTGGATACCGAGGACGACGATGACGAGGACGATAATGATGAGTCGACCTGGAAAGATGTACTTGACAAAATCTCTGTGTGTATTTCCCATCTTGCCTAGTTTTATTCCAACTTCCGCTAGGACGATTCGAAAAAGTTTTACCAAGTCAATGTCTCGCAGCTCTGGAAGGCTCCGACGCTGAAGGCTCGCGACTTCAAGAACTCGCTCAAGGCGTTTCCTCACACCGATCTGGACCCGGCGGAATCAGAACTGCAGGCTATAGAAAGACTCCTAGGCGCCTATCAGGATGACTGGGATGACTGGAAACGCCATCTGCAGAAGTTCAAGGGTTCTCGGCAGTCGTACCAGCAAGTGTGCGTCGACGCGCAGGCGAACGAGGCTGAAGAAGACGAAAGCAAGAAACTGCGCAACATTGAAACGGTGAGGCTTCAATCCAGTTATATGCGTTTAAACTCAGCATTTGCAGCGTTTGAGGGAGGAGCACAGCACCAACGCCGGAGAACAGTTTGTTTGGTTCGTCCTGAGGACTATCGAGTCAATTCGCTTTATCAAGATCTGGAACGAGCATCACCGAGATCGAAAGTGGAAGACGCAGATAATCGAACAAACCTTTGCGGACGAATTTCCTGAGATTTCTACAGACAAGACCCCTGCTGGCCAGAAGAAGAAGATGTTAACCAAGTATAAACGAACACATTTAACCATCATCAAAGCTCGGCGCAAGCTCTTGTCACTCTATGAAAAGGTTGGCTGCCTTTTTTTCAAGGTCATTTTTCTAATTTCGCATTACTAGTTTGGGCCGGGCATCTTGCTGGATAGGGTTTGGGATGTCGACAATACACGACGAGGAACACGTCGTAGTGGACGCTTCCACGACCTTGTCATGCTTTTATGCGCGGACAACAGCCATTTTTTTGAAGCAGTCCCGGTTGCCGAATACAACTTGTCCCAGTATGCGGATTCACTTTACAAAATTCTGTTTATCTTGGCCTCGAAGGATGTAGCAGAGTACGTCAAGGATTTCATAACGGACAACCCTCCCAATGTACCAGATGACTACGAGTATGGCTGGGGACTGGTAGAGGAAGAGTCGGTTGAAGAATAGTTGCATTGTATTGATCCTGGAAATAACACACTCGAACTTGGTCCGCCACTACCGTTACCACTTCGTCTTATGTACGACCAGCAACAAAGTGCTCCCATCTTTCGCAAGCCCTTTGCACAACGGTATCATCCTATCCGCATGAAGGCGTGTGCATTGATGCGTTTGGGCCAAACTTCGCTTCGAGCATGCCGAACCTCTTCTTTGCTTCTTCAGCGTCATGGCCACCGATGACGGCCGCCTTATCGTCGTTTCATCATCGTCTCGTTGGCCTATATAGAAGTCGTCCGACTTTTTTTTTTCGTTTCGCACTCCCAGTATGCCTCCCAAGACCGGTGGTCCGTCCTATATAGAAAAGTTGTCCTCTAGGGCAAACACTGCAAGTCATGTCATCTCCTTTTCCGCCACAGCCTGACCCCATTCCAGATACATGTTGCAGGCAGGGAGCTCGACGCAGAGCCCACCGGCAAAGATGGCGAGTTATACCCTTCCAAAGGCAAGGGTATCAAGTCCTTTCTTCGGACGATCCTTCAGGATCCCGAAGCTGCGCAGAAAGCCCACGACGAGGCCATGGCAAACCTCCAGTCTGCGGAGAATCCGCTGACCCTCCGCCACGCGAAGGCCGTCATGTCCTATCTTCAGATAACGATTCAAGAGTGGTCACTCCACCAGCACAGGAATATACCTTTCGCAGATTATTGGTTATATGATGTCGTCAAAGAGTTTGCGCCAAAATGTCTGGAGGCATATGTGCGTATACATATCTCCCTTTCTCGACGTAGTCCAACTCTTCCTTAGGCGCATTCGGCTCAAGGCACCAAGGGCCGCGAGCATATCAAAGCATCGACGCTCAAGAATTTTACTAACCGCCTGATGTCGCTTATAGCGCATCACACAGTCGACAAGGATGGAAACAAGAAGGGGATGGTGCTCTTGAGCGATGGCTTGTTCGTTACCCTTAGGGACCAGGCGTTTACATGCAAGTTTTTCTTTACATTTTCTTCCCTCCCTCCTCTAATGTATTGCAGTGATCCTCGACCTTAAACTCGATCGTTTCATGGACGAAAAAGTGGTCTATGGTCCCCTTGAACTAATGATGATGATACAGGTGGCGCTGACCGACTCGGAAAAGGGAGGAAATAGACTTGCGACGATACAAGATATATGCATGTGTCTTTTTTTCTTTCTCACAGGTGCACGTCCCAGCACGGTCGGACCAGCACACGAAACTTTTCGAAGTCGCGGCTGGGTATGCTCTTTCTTGTTCAGGTTTTCATCACCGTCTCACCCTTGTCTAGTTTATGAAACTCGAGGACGTTAGGATACAGCGGCTAGGCAAGCTCGAACTCCAAAGTTTCTTGCATGCTGTTGCCTACAAAGGCTGGAACGACGCAGTAGGAACGGATCGCACGTACAATGTCGGTAGTGTCAAGACATGGTCCCATTTAGCATTGGATCTCAACACGTACCTGGTAACCTTCCTATACCTTCGAGATGCACTGGAGGATGTCACGGTAAGTTGTTAACCTACGTTTGCTATGGTTTCAAACATTGTGCAGTGCCTAGATGACCTTGTTAACGACAACAGCACCGAACTGCGGATCAAGAAGGAGAAGAGATCCGAACCCTTGTAAGTCGTCTCCCGAATCACTGATATAATTCTCTTCACTGAAGCGTACAAGATTCTGCGAGATTAAGCCGGGCGGCAAAGGCATTAATACCGAGAAAGCCTTAATGGCCGGCGCAGCGGGGAAGATCATCAAAAGAATGGCAGACGCCGCCGGTCTCAAAGGAGGAAAGGCGTACGCATTCCGACGTTATATGGCCAATGTGGTAAGTACAAACTAGTAGCCACCCGCTCGCTCTAATCTCTCTTCTAGTTTAGCATGGTGTATGGCAAGGTCCTCGCCGAGATGATGCTCACACATGAGACGACTGGGAGTCTACATCACTATGAGACTCAGATCACCAATATCGACCTCACTGGTATCATGACCGGCGAAAGAACAGAGGATATTAACCCCCAAGCCCAAGTAATTTTTCTTGCTTTTGTGTTTACACAGCTTGCTGACAATATACTCAGAGGATGCTTGACGCTCAGAAGATGCGCGCACCAGCCATCTCTGCGATCCTTACCGCCCTCCATTCCGACCTCCCGCGTCGCCTTCTCCAAAAGAATAATGCCGCGACCTTGTCTACGCCTAAGCAGACCGACGGTGGTGCGTCTGCCGCCGTCAAGGCTACAAAAATTGCTATGGAGATAACGGAAAAGCCGGGACGCGGTGGAGCCGACGACAACAAACTGTCGACAGCCGAAAAGCAGGAGGTAGATCAAGAAAATCTTGCTATTCAAGATGCGATCGATGCTCTGAAGGCAGCAATCGCACGTGTCAAGGACATGTTTACGGGATACAGGGGTAGAGGACGTGTGGAGGTAGTGAGCAAGCTGAAGCAATATATGGAGATGTCAACTCTCAAGCCCGAATTCACGCAGGAGGAGGTTGATGCGGTGAGCTATTCTTCTTTTGAGAATTATCACTTCTGATCCCCTAACAGGCCCTTGCGGAAGTGCAGGCTGCTGGCAAACTTGTCACTAATATGCGACGCCCTGCCCGACGTGCGAAAGTAAAGGAGAACGTCAAGAAGCAGCAAGAGAGTCACGATGCTGCGAGTCTCTTGACGCATCCGGGGACACTGCAGGAACGAAAAGCCGTCCGCCATTCCCTGGAAACTAGCAACGAGACTTTGTCTGCGAGCATCATTAATGCAGGACGGGCTCTAGAAGGTCTTTCGGATCTAGTCCCTAAGACGTCGACATCCGCGTCTGCCTCCATGTCGACATCCGCATCCGGGTCCAAGTCCACCTCCGCGTCCAAGTCCACCTCCGCGTCCAAGTCCGTATCCGCGTCTGCCTCCAAGTCCACATCGGCGTCGGCATCTTCCTCCAAGTCCACCTCCGCGTTGGCGTCTGCCTCCAAGTCCGCATCCGTATCCGCGTCTGCCTCCAAGTCCACATCAGCGTCGGCATCTGCCTCCAAGTCCACATCGGCGTCGGCATCTGCCTCCAAGTCCACCTCCGCGTTGGCGTCTGCCTCCAAGTCCGCATCCGTATCCGCGTCTGCCTCCGCGTCCGGGTCCACCTCCGCGTCCAAGTCCACCTCCGCGTCCGGGTCCAAGTCCACCTCCGCCTCCGCATCCGTATCCGCGTCTGCCTCCAAGTCCGCATCGGCGTCGGCATCTGCCTCCAAGTCCACCCCCACATCCGCCCCCACATCCGCAAACATCATATCGCGAGATGAAGCCTCGGCTATGTTGGCGGCCTGTGAAGAAGAGGACGAGGATGATGATGAAGCAAACAAGCTTGAAAGGCCATCCAACCTAAGCCTCATCACCCACCACGTCAAGTCCGCTGCCCCAGATGATCAAAACGTTAATACGCTTGATATGGACGATGGTCCAATCTGCGAGGCCACTGATTTACGAGAGGACGGTAACACCGTTCACGTTCCTCCAATAGACAGTGAAGCACAACCTTGCGCTGGAGATGACGTGGTAGATCTGGTGGAGGCAAGGATAGCTATGATTAAATATCTGGTGACGCCGATCATGTTTGACCGCCACATTAACTCCAGTAACGTGGTCTGAACTGCTCTACTTCCCTTGTTATTTCTCTGATTTGTTTCTAGGATGGCGAATGGGTATGCGATTCCTGCGCTCTATTTACCCACGATGAGGACAGAGTCAACATGAGATTTTCGACTCGTGCCACATTAGTTCGTCATAAGTAAGTCAATGTTTTTCTCTTTGATAATATCCACTCACCCTCTCAGACGTACACAACATACGGATTATGAAGATTTTGAACTCAAGGCTGTCAAGACTGAAAACGGCAAGACAACCTTCAATTGCACGCGATGCTCGAAGAGGTCTGCAGCGTTGTTTCCAGTAATTGATAACTCTAATTCGGCCTTTCAGCTACGCTACGATGAGACAGTTGCGTAAACACTGTCGAGACAATTGTCCCGACAAGCAATTTTTTCGCAATCTCTATCTCGAACACTTGGTTCACATCCATTACACCCACCCGCCCAAAGTATCAGCTCGACCGCCTGCTTCGCCTTTTCTGGACAAGCTGAAAGGCTTTCTACGCTGGGAAGATGAATTATACTCGGTGATTGATGGTGACGAGGTATGATTCAAGCTCCATTCTCTTTGCTTTTATTAACTTTGTGTAGGATGAAGCATCTTTCAAAGAGTTGATTGCAGAGCTGAAAGATCTTGAGTTGGATCCTCCGACGAGTCTCGAAGACGAGAGATTGCTAAAGGAAGTCCAAGTATTGCGTACTCTTCTGAAGATGTAGTCAACAAAGTCTAGTTTTGAGTTTCGGTCAATGTGTACCTGATGTCTTCTTTTGCAGCAGATGCAGCAGATTCATAACTGGGTAAAGCTCGTAACGTGTACTACAAAACAATTCTAAAGACGAGTGTGAACAACTGGAGGACCTCCAAAAGGTAAAGGCGCGGACAGGACATCGAGGGCACTGTGCTCAAACGTCCATCCTACACAAGTCGAATCACTTGTCTAGCTCGACGGCCTTCCTTTCGACATCCAAACTTTCCTCGTTACACCTCAGCAAAAAGCCTTTCTTTGGCAACAGCTTCCTATCCCCATTCTCATCGACGTATAACGCGAGTGGCGGCTCTCCCAGGGCGTTCGTGATCTCGTGATGCTTGATTGGGTCTGCGACACCCTTCTGCGCCCATATCGCTACGCCCTCTCCTTCCTGTTTCTTCGTCTTGGTAAACGGTAGATGGAGCATACGTGAACCGAAGGATGAAATGGGGTCTCCAAAGGGATTCAACCATGCCTCCATCCTCTCGAGCGTCACGGGCGCTCTCGCCTTTCTAGCCTTCACCAGCTTCGACCTCTTCATCCCTGCCATAACCCTCTTCAGGCTCTGCCCTCCATTCCATTGCACGCCATTTCTAATGTGGATGGCCTGGATGCCTGCCATCTTGCCCGGTAGAGAGGCTGAACCGTGCTTGCCTTTCCACGAGGACGCATATTCACATAGAATGGTCTCTGATGCTGGAAGACGTCTTTCCTGGTCTATTCCTGTCTCCTCGCACCATTTTACGAAGCTCTCCCAACTCGCTTCGTAGTGTTTCACAGTCAACGGCGCCCAAGAACCTGCGACAACCTCTCTCGTTTCGACGGTTTCGTACGAAAAGTCCTCTTGATATACTGGCATCAAGGCTCTGTTCTGGTCCTCGATAAAGGCGGGAAGAGGTCTGTTGGTTTGCCTCATAATGGCGGTTTCGAAAGAAGGACAAGGTCACGAGACCTTGTCACGCGTGAATCAGTACGCGCCGATCCGCTATCGGCACTCCTCGGAGCTTCCAGCTTTTCATCGCCCTATCAGCCGCTGTCGCAGTGTGTCAGCAAGAAGATTAAACTATTGGCGGCAATGTAATTGGCCTTACAGGTATGAACAATGGGAGTGAGGGCGAGCCTGGTATGCAGCGACCAAGGCGTTATTAGCAATGTTGCGGATGATACGACGGTTGCTAACGATGGCGACGCGTTCGGCTCGTCTTACAGTCTCAAATGTCATTACACAACGCGACCCCCCCAATACGAAACGGTTGCCTGTAACAGTATGTTTAATCGTTGTAAAAAATGTATCATTGCATCTGCGACGTCTCATACTTTCCCTACGTTCACTAGCGCGTCGTCTATACTGGACGACAATGGACTTGGCTTGATACGGTCCACTTGAATCCTTCGGGCCCACCTGACTGGAGGCGATCGACGACTTCTTCGCTGTTGATCGATGAGCTGTCATATCGTTCTTGCCAGATCCCATCATGGCTGGGGGCAAGCGTAAAAAGTAAGAATCCCCTCCTTCAGCCAGTTCCTCGTTATTGACGCTCAAATAGAGACGCCTCCGTTGCCCCTCCACCCAAGAAAACGACTAAGAAATCAGCCAAAGCGTGAGCGGCTTTCCCCCATTTCGACACCGAACCCACCTAACGATGTCTTGCAGCGTAGTCGATGAATCCCATGACGACTCGATGGACGACGCTGTCTCCGTTGCCCCTCCACCCAAGAAAAAGAAGAAATCAGCCAAAGCGTGAGCGGCTTTCCCCCATTTCGACACCGAACCCACCTAACGATGTCTTGCAGCGTAGTCGATGAATCTCATGACGACTCGATGGACGACGCTGTCTCCGTTGCCCCTCCACCCAAGAAAAAGAAGAAATCAGCCAAAGCGTGAGCGGCTTTCCCCCATTTCGACACCGAACCCACCTAACGATGTCTCGCAGCGTAGTCGATGAATCTCATGACGACTCGATGGACGACGCTGTCTCCGTTGCCCCTCCACCCAAGAAAAAGAAGAAATCAGCCAAAGCGTGAGCGGCTTTCCCCCATTTCGACACCGAACCCACCTAACGATGTCTCGCAGCGTAGTCGAAGACCTTTGCCAAGACACGGTAATACTGCTGCTCGCGGCCTCTCGCGTCAGGGAACGCGACAAGCATGAGGAAACTATATCTTCGTTAAAGGAACAGATCAATAAGCTTGAGCCCTTGGTGGAGGACTTGACGCGCAAGAACGCGATGCTCGAGGAGGAGCTCCAGGACATTCGCACCCGGGATGTATTGAAGCGCGTCATCAACAAAGACACTTCTCCCCGTCGCCGGCCCTTCTCGGATCTCTCCACGAACAATGAGGTATATGCCATGGACGTTGACGGCTAAAGACCCACAGCATAGATTCCCCCCAAGATGTAACATTAGAATATGTAGAAAATCGAACTCACTGCTCCTTAGCTCAACGTTTTGGGGAAATTCGCCAGTGGCCTTAAGAGTTCAAAGTTTGGGGTATAATCATGTAATCGCCTTCTTGACCATGGAGAGGCCGGCGTTCATAAAGCTGATAGGGCATGGGCCGACAAGCGGCGGGGAAAAAACCTTTCTTCGAGGCATACTATACATTAAGGTATAGAAGCTAAAAAGAGTGAGTCCTTGAAACGATTCCACAACAAAGGACATACGTAAACGACGGTTGAAGGCAAAATCTATGATTTTGGGGTCGACAGCACACTAACGAGTGTAGACAAAAGATCTATAAACACAAAGAAGCGCATCGAGAAACAGCAAAAGCCAAACAACTCTGGCAGCAACACCAACTCGACAGATTGTGTACGGTGATGGCGGCCAAGATTCGAAGTCCCGGTAGCAGAGAGCGATAGTCCGTAACATCTGGTTAGCGTAAAAGATCGTAGTACGAGAAATATTGTCGAGGCCGAGGTCGTCAATGGGCCGAGGTCGTCAATGGGCCGAGGTCGTCAATGGGCCGAGGTCGTCAATGGGCTCGACCGAGATGTCGTCGTCATTGTAAGAAGGACCTTCGCCAGGTTTGTGAACTACGACGTGAGTCCTACACTTGCGAGTGAGAATCTCGCTAGCGCCCTTGACGTAGATCCTCCACTTGTCCCCAGTCTTAATGACAACGCCCATTGACTTACGCTCGCTGGAGAAAGGAATCATCTGAACGATATCCGGTTCGCTCTCCGAACGAGTCTTTTGGAAATCGGGCCATTTGTTCTCCCTGCTGAACTTGATGAGTGCAGTCTCCGTCTTGCTGCCAACGAGAATCTTTTCGCCAGTCTCGAGGTGGGTGTCTTCGAAGGCAGTGGAATTGACGGCAATGGAGGTGTTGATAAGGGTCTGGAGGGCGGGAGTCATGACTTCATTGAGATGGGACTGGTCGACAGAGAAGTCGTTGACGTGCTTGCGACCACGTTCATCAGGCTCGTCAACATTGGTCCTAGTCTGGTTGTCCTCCAGCTGACGAACGAACTTGGCGTGAATTCCAATGGAGCCCGCGACAACGGTCATGTCATTCTGGGTAAGGGTACCGGTCTTGTCCGTGCAAACCACCGAGGCATTTGCCATGGTCTCGCATGATCCAAGTACACGAACCAGCAGGTTTTCGTAAGTCATCCGCTTCGATGCGAACGCCAAAGCTAGCGTAACCGCAAGAGGTAAACCTGCGAACGGAGAAATGTCAGGCGGCGTCCGTCAAGATCGAAGTTGTCGAACCTTCTGGCACAGCAACAACGATTAAGGTAACAGCTATAACCAGGATGTTAACAAAGGCGATGCCCTTCTCGTTCGAAGTACTAAATCATCCAAAAAAAGAGAATTCAGAACAAAACAGATGACCGAAGCTGTGTTATGCGTACCGCCGTCAGCGTGATGGCGGGCTTTTCTGTATCGCGGCGGTGTGAAGTACCATCGCCTGCACCTGGCCGTCCATCCCCAGCCCTGCTCAGACCGCGTTCTTTGCTTGTGCCTAGACCACTAAGCAAACCCGCAGTACCTCCGAATGCGCGGAGCGTGTCGAAACTCTTGGGATCGAGCATATGTGCGAGCTCGAAAGGCTTGAATCTGAAAGGAGCGGGGTCAAAGTTCTTGTCCTGCTGTAGCTCTGCGCGATGTCCAGTAAGCTCCTCCTCCTCTTCCTCCTCAGCGCCTTTCTTCTTCTTCTTCCTGCTCTTCTTCTTATCTTTCGACGGAGACTCGGAATCCGACACGGCCGTAGTCGCTTGTGACGGCGCTGAAATAGACCGTGGCTCGCATGCGATGTGGCGCGTGTTGGCGTGTCTGCAGGGTCCTCGTGGCCATTAATGGTGCTTTCACCGGCGCTCGACACGCTCCCGTGGCGGCCGTGTCCCGAATCGTGTGGTTTGAGCATATTCAGTGAAGATAAACCATTCGTTGCCTCTGGTTTATTGTCTCGTAATGAAAGCGAAGTATCAAAGTGGACGGAAGAATTTGTCAACGTCGGGGAGGGGGAACGGAGGAACCATCGTCAGACGACAGCGAATTAGGCACTTCCAGTGACGAGCGCCGTACGTGGTGGCTCGCTGTGGGAACAAGCAGGCTAGGGTTGCGTTCAAGGCCAGCAGAGGTATGGCTGGGGGTTGGCTGGAGTCACTAACACCTCGCTGGTAAATTTTGCGAAACCTTCTCTGGATGGACACATTGATTGGGAAGGAGGGTGCGCACGGACGCGATATGAGAATGGAGCGGGGGAAAGCAAACGATGCCGCGAGGGTGCATACCTCACACTCATTTGGCTGGTGCAGTTGCATATCTCCCTGGCTATCAAAACCATTGGGATGTAGTAAGAGCTTCGCAATCAATGCGTTTTTCCAGGCCATGGTGGGGTCGCGGAAGAGTGTGGCTGTACAGCTTCGATTTTACCACCGACGTCATCCATTGGTAAAATCGAAGCCAAGAGATGCCTGCCGGTCATCCTAAACCTGTCTTGCTCGACGACCGCGCCTTCTCCCAACGTTCAACTTGGGGTTATCAACCGTACTTGCTCGACTTTGTTTCAAGCCTCCCCCTGTATCATGTCCAGCGTTCGAGATCCCGATTTTGGTACAGGATAATTCATTTCTTACAACCGCAATCATTAACAAGATGCAGATGCCTTTTTTCAGAATGATTTGCAGCCCTTCTTTCTGGCTGAATCTCCAGCACCGACTATATCTAGCGTTTGAAAGTCAGGTCATGTAACTGCTTCAAGACCGTTAACTGAACCTAACCTAACCACCACATAACCGCTATTAGCATGACCATGGTCACGGTTACTGACCGGTTACGGTCAACGGTCTGTCAAAAAGCTAAATATGAATAACCGTCAATAACTGAGGTCTAACCGGTTAGACCGGTTAACCGCCAGTCATGACCGCCATAACCGGTTGTTCTGGTAAAATGGACCCCACAGGAATTGAACCCATGGAGTCCGACCAATTCCATACAAAGTATGTCAGCCAATTTTACCGTTGTGCCAAAAGGTCATATTCATTTTAAATTTTAACACTACATGACACCTTACATGGAATATGCCCTAGAAAAAAAAATCATCTCGACGTATACTCACGGACTCGCATCTAGCACGAGTGTGAATATACATGTGGACATCATCGATTCAGGTTTTTTGGACCGGCATGGAAGGCACAAATGTGCAATCCATATACCGCGCACAAAAAGCTGACCATGGTCAAGGGAGGGTGCTGTAGTGATGAGGGAAGATATGCAGCCTCTTCCGAGGGCTTACGCGTTTAACGGGTGTCCACATCACAAGCCGGAAAAGGTATCCCGTGGTCATGTCATTGTCGTGGTCACCATAGTGATGGGTCATGGCGTAGTCGTCGTTGGAATCGTCGTCGTCGTGCCGTTGTCGTGCTGGCTATGGACGGGTTGCAGCCGTATGGGTGAGGTTGCCGTGGTCGTGATCGTGGTTGCAGCGGTGCTGTCGTCTCCGCCGTTGTATCGTCGTCGTCGGGGCTGCCGTGATTGCTGTAAAACGTTGTAAGAATAAGAAAAACGCTGGAAAAAAACACGCACCTTGACGCCGCCTGTCAGCAGACAGTGCGGCGTCGCATTCCCAAGTCAATCTCTGACATCCTTTGCCCCGCGAGGCTTCCCATCGTCGTCGTCGAAGATTTGCGGCCTCGTTGGAGGGCTTACGCGTCCAGCGGGGCCGCCGGGGCTCTTGAAGCCCGCAAATCCACGAAAAAACCGTAAAAAAGAGTCAGATGGAAGTAGAAGGACGCCTGGAAGACCCGCGTCCCCTGGTTGAGTCGTCGGGGACCAGGCGTCGTGAGGTGGTGGTGGTCAGAGAGAGAGATCGACCACCAAAAAGCGTCTCGATCACCACTCGGATGATCGGACCGGGCTGTTTTCTGCGGGTTCATCGTGCTCTAGCACGGCAACAGAGTAGTTTGAAGCCTTAAAACATGGCGGGATGTATTCCTCACATGTTTAAGAGTGTTTTATTTTTTGGTGAATTTTTGGACACCATTGACTCGGATATCCGTGTAGTACAATGTACTATACATCATCGTACCATCTACAAAGTGCGTCTGACGCTGAGTATCTTGAATTTAGTTAGAAGTAGTATACAGCACCATGTAGTGTTCATTCAGTCCAAAATCTAGGAGTTCGTGGTGGTGTAGCGTGCTGGAGCGCGCGATTTCAAGTTAATTCAATCGTATACTATCTATGTAAGGCCAATTCTATAGTTACACACAATA
Source organism: Hymenopellis raphanipes (assembly GCA_003314085.1). Taxonomy (NCBI): domain Eukaryota; kingdom Fungi; phylum Basidiomycota; class Agaricomycetes; order Agaricales; family Physalacriaceae; genus Hymenopellis; species Hymenopellis raphanipes. The sequence goes on along the minus strand of QLPD01001664.1, from coordinate 17,645 downwards.
GAATTACCAATAATTGTAGTGCTATATCTAAAATACATCTCCTGCATTTAATTCCGTCACTTTAATCACCACTCCGAGCCCGTCGTCGCTGTCCCGAGCCTCGACGAGCTCGTTCCGTTCACGATCGGAACCCCGATCCGAACAACCCGGACAGTGATCGAACACTGTTCGGCGTTGTCTCTCTCTCTCCAACCACCACCACCACCACCACCAGGTCTCCGTCTCCCCCGTATCACCATCACGCACGCGTAAGCCCTCGTATCGAGGCTGCTCTGTCTCGACCACGGGCTTCAAGAAACGTTGACGACAACGTTCCCGCCGCCAGGAAAGGCCGTTGCTACGGCCACGACGCCCTAGCAACGGCCATCCCGAGACGCGTAAGCCCCACAAATGGGCAGCAAACGACGAACAACGATGGAGAATGGCTTTTCGGCAACCGCGGGGACGACTGCGCCGACCGGGTATGCCTCTAGAAAAAGAGGCAACGATTTGGGAGTCGGGCTGGGTGGCGTCGCGGACGCATCCAGCCCAGAACGGTGCGTATTTATTCAACTCGTCTTTTCATTTTCTTGAGACTCATGCCATGCAGGCTTCTATCCGCGGTCGAGATTCCATGTATGGAGGTCGGAGAAGGAGAACGGGCATGAGTTGACGCCGCGCTATCTGCTGATAGGCGGCGTCGCAAAGGTGCGCATTTTTGCCATATTTCGCTGTTACTGACTTATTTTCAGGCCACAGCTTCAGGACGAACACCTCGATGCTCTTACGATGAGCACGGCATGAACGCGTCAGCCTCCAGGACGGAGCTGCAACGCCTCTCGACCACGGTGCCGCGCTTCGAGAGGCTGTTCACCGTCATTCTCAAAACTCATCTCTTTTCTATTTACTTCTGGGGCGGGACATCTGGCAGGGTGATATTTTGGTGCACGGGATGCACGTTGCATAGTTATGCTTCGCGCGCCGGGTCCAAAAAGCATGACTATGCCGATGTCCCCTCTACAGTCCTTTATTGAAGGCTTGGTCTAGTGGAATGGTATACTCACCTGATGTGAGTATACCATTCACTGAGAGGTCGTTCAAGCCCAAGGCCATTGCAGTCGATGACCGGTCATGACCGGTTATTGCCAGTTACTGACCGGTCTGACCGAAGAGCAGTTAGACCGGTCACTAACTGGTCTAATAACCGCAGTTATGACGCGGTTACGGTTACATATAGGTTACGGTCAACGGTTAGGCCCAAAAAATTTTTCGCCTGCGGCGCGCGGTCAACGGTTATGGTAGGTAAGGTCCAAAGACCTGACCTAACCTGACTTTCAAACGCTAACTATATCTGAGGAGGAAATGACAATATGGCTGCCCGACGTCGTAGACGAAGACGTTCTCATGCACGACACGACCGGGGAACAGACTATGGTAGATAAAGCCTTGCTGGCAACAGAAACACCCGGTGCGTGGATATCTAGAAGTAGAGATCACGCTAATTTCATATATATAGAGTTCGCGAAGCCCTTGTACCGTATTGATGCCGCACCGTCCCGACCAAGCGAAAACGATGTTACATGGCACTATCTCTGGAGCCGTTTCGACGACGCATTGTGGGATCGCTATCCACCGGTTCTGAATCCAAACCCTTCCACATCATCGCCGCCCCATCCCGATCTCTCATTTCCCTCTGCACCAACGTATACCTTGCGCACAAATGACTGCCGGTTCCGTCAAGGGTGCGCATATTACGCGCCGTACTATACAGAGAACAAGGAGAGTGATCGAAAGAAGATATTGACGACTATCAATCCACCGGGAGTCAACCCCCGCTTCTCTAACGGCACATTCGAAAACACACCGATCGATGGGATGATTCAGATGCCTCTAGGTATTCCCTTTGGTGTTGCTCTCGAGGGAGATTTGTCGAGATGGATAACGGTTGCCTGTGCTCACAGTCTAGACAGTCTGAAAGCTGTAACAGATGCAGCCGCATACACTCGGATAGAAACCCTATCCAATCGTCTTTGGGATATCACTTGGGGCGCGAATGGCCGTACGCCAATATACGCGCTTCCCGGCCTGGAACGTAACCTACGTTCTAGCAAGCCACCTCCCGGAGGGGGACCGGATGGATCTTACAATCTTGCATCTACTCTCGAAAATCGTGGGGATGGGTTCACGGTTCCCGCTGTTCAAGCATGTTCGTCACAAGCGAAAAACACGATCCAGGAGTTACTAGAAATCATCAGTGATCTTTTCTCTGAAATTTTCCCCTATTGTGTTTCTTATGAGGAATGCGAGCTCACGACTTTCCGTGACAACGACATGAATGTCTTCTCCATTGGACGACCATCGCCGGGACCTACCAGCGTCCAATGCAACGCCTCCTCCGCGTCGAACGGCGGCGGCCTAGCAGACTTTATTGGCAAGGTTCAGGGCCAGTGGCATGCTGACGTTCATGACCACCACGCACGGTGGACATTATTAATCCTTCAATTTCGCCTTCCTCCCGGTAAGCACAACATTCTTGAATTTGCCTTGTTATAGCTTAGAAAACTGTCAGGTAGTGATATGGGAGCTTTCTTGCTCGCACGGCCCGGACTATATGTTCGCCATGACATTCAACCAAATGGACAATTGCGTTTGTTTTTACTTTTCAAAGGAAACGATCTCCATTCCGGAACAGCGCCATCGGTTAATCAAGAGATCAAAGCTGCCTTCCTCAATGACCTTGCAGCTACATATAACCGCTCCGATGATCAAAACCGATGTGCCTTTGTAGCCTATCCAAACGGCGCATCCGTAGAACGTTCTGTACCAGTCGCGGCAACTGCGCCAACGGGTCTAGGGAACGATTCCGTTCTCAAAGACGGAAAGGACGCCTCCATCCACAATTACGCTCGTGACGGACGCCCGGCTCTCGGAAACGCTATTTCTCACATGACGCGGCTTCTGTGGGAGAACTATGCTCGCAGCTGGAATGCATGTGTGCAGATTGGTGTCCGGCCTCCAGACTTTAATCCGCAGGTTCAATTATTCAACAGCACGAGTGTTACGGTTCCACCCCCACCCCTTCATCCCATTCATGATTACGATCGCATCCAACGAATGCGCGCGGCGTACAAACGTTTTCACCTCGACTGCGAGGAGTATTATATGCGCATCGATAAAGGCAGTTACCACGCCGCGACTGATCCCATATTGCTCCAACTGAAAACTGGATCTGCATCGACATCAACGTCGATACCTACTTCGTCAGACAGATCTCAGACCAAATCCGCCAATAACAAGCAACCGTCTTTCACTTCAGCGCCTCGTTTACCCTACAAGCGCAAACGCGGATTGGACGCTTTGGATAACAGTTTGCATTCGGACAGCGATGAAGACTACATGCCTCCACAGACTCAACGAAAGCTACATGGACCCGATGTGGCGTGCAATGGACCGACGGACGATTTGGATTCTGGCCACGCTTCAACCGAGCAACCGGATGAGCGGTTGGCGAGTGAAGTAGATGCTGTGATGGAGGCTGAGCAAGAAGAGGACATCATGGTTGATTCAGGAACCAAGGAACATCACCCTAATTTACCTTTGGAGGAGCGGAACGGCTCTGCACGCGCCACCGACGCCCTAACCAACCAACCTATTGAACGATTCATGGCGGAGCCGGATGTTGATACGCGCACCGAGAGAGAAGTTGAAGTAATCGAGAATTCGGAAAGTGAAGAACGCCGTAGTGATGGAACCGATATGGATGACGACGACATTGAAGATGATACAGCCGAATATGTTGTATCACGCGTTGTACGGATTGTTAGTACTACTCTCATTTTCTCTCTTTCAAAGCTCAATGGCTGAATATTCTGTTACAGCAAAACAATGAATGTGTCGTGAGATGGCGCGGCTACGACTCAGAGTTTGATTCCCCCGTTCCCCTAGATGAACCAAGGTTCGTAGTTTTGTTATATGTTAATACATGTCAAATGATTAAGTTTTGTTAGTCTTAGCGGCCTTATTCAAGAATACAGGGATTCTCTCAATCCCGAATGCCGTGCGAATCTGACAAAGAAGTTAAACCAGTCCAGTATGACTTATCGCGCGTTGAGTGCCTTACTCGATGACAAGTCACTGGCAATTCAGCGCGGGCTACTCGAAAATGTTCATCGCGATCTACAGAAACAGAAAAGGCCGGCGTCCGCCGATTTCCTGGACTTTCCAGTGCTGGCTCACTTTCCCATGGTGCTACAAACGACCACGAAGGCGGCTGAGGACGCCGACTATCAAATTAACGAGGCGTTGGGCTTACGTATACTGAATACGCTAGTCACTGCATGCCAAATGCAGGAGCAGACACAAGGAGCTCAAAGGGAGCTCGACGTCATACGCCGTGTGGTGCAGCATATCTCGTGTCGCTCCCTGCTATTCATGTATCATTGGCAAGTTGACTATGGTGTCACTCTTGCGTCGACGCTGTTCACCCTCTCGGCAGAAGCACTACAGAGTCAATACCCCTCATTCGCCCCCCTGACCAACAAGATCCGTCACTTTCTCTCTTCCAAAATTCGCGATTCCGATATGCCATCGACTTCATTCTCTATAGACGCAGCTCATGTTCCAGAATCTCTTCGTTTTTCTGATCGTCCGACACTTTCCTTAGACATTCGGAGAGTGTCTAATTTGAAATCAAAGCTGAGGAAAGGAGGTCCCCAGTTTATAGCGGCATGCGCGCGCGTCTTCGTGCAGTTCATCGCGCTCAATGTGCTAGCTGATGCGCTGAAGGGTGTTGATCGAAAAGCTAATCGCCTATACAATCCCAATATGGATCTAGCTGCTGTCTACGACCGATGTCTTGTCAGGGGAGCGATATTGGACTGTTTGCTTGATGCCGTTGACGATGATGGCATATTCTACGCGGACGAAATGAAAGATGTTCTCGAAACACCATGGATGGTGTTGGACTCTCACCACCACTTCGACCAATTCGCAGAAAAGCTCAGGAACGCTCCCACGTCACATTTACGATATTTGCTTCGTTGGTTGAAGCTTCATCCCGATGCGGTCGACATCCAAAATCATTCGATTGGTCTCGGCGATGCAGTACGTGGGTGCATGGAGATTTTGGGAAAATTTTCTCTACCAAAGATCCTAGCCCGGCGCGCTAAACAGACCAAGGTATCTAAAGCGGTCAAAACTCAGCTCGTTGATGGAGAGGTCACCACGGTCCCAGCAGACACTCCACTTGGTGGAATTTTTCCTAGACGCGACATGCCAGAATTTGGATGCCTGGGCGTCATTTTGGTCGAGGTGCTTGCTCACCTTCGCCACGGTGAGAGACGCGTTGATACGCTCCGCGTTGAAGATCTCCAGCCAGTTCTGGTCGGCCGGAACCCAGTAACGACTTCGAAGATGGATATTACTCCCGACTACTTCAATCCGTGTCGAGCTCGCAATGATATGCACACTCTGCTCTGCGAGCGTCTCGAAGGTCAACCTCTCACGTCGGAATATGGATTATCCAATATCCTGTTATTCATTGGCACTGGTCAAGGCGGACCGACGGCACGTTTCGTCAAAAATCATCTGCGGGAGTGGTTCACCTCTGCCGCTAGATGTACTCAAATCTTCGAGACCGCCCGAGCGAAGTTTAGGGAGGCAAAGAAAGCGAATGGACGACCTGACCCATTCTCAAACGGCAACTGTTGGGGAACGCAGTTCTGCTCACAACTATCGCTGATGGACACCGAAGCAGAGGGGGAGGTTGATATTGCCGCCAGATGCGAGGCGTTCTTTACTGAAAAAGTTAAAGACGCATGGAACAAGTATCTGACAGGCGCATCGATGCTGAACGTCCAAATGGCTACTATTGGCAAACGGAACCCCAAACGGCTGCCAACGTTCTCAGCAGCGCTGAAATTAGGCGCGGAGTGCGGCGTCGATGGCTTTGGCAAAAACAGCCTGACGAATCTTCAGCTTGCGAACTCGCTTGCGCTACTCGGTCTGTGTCAACAACCGACTGTTGATGAGATGGGTCGACAAGTGTTTCGAATCAAGAAGGGCGCACTCGGTGGTCTCCGCCTTCTTGGTCTGGATGACGCTGCTGCGAAGGACGAAGAGTGTGTCGTACGGGCGTTTCGCTGTGTCTACGCATTCATGGATCAGCACTTGAGTAAAGACGACAAGGAGACCTTGCATTTCGGTGCTATCTTTGTTGAACATTTCCTGTGCAAGTTGAAACGTTGGGCGCGTCTATTTGCCAAAATCGGGACGTTGAACAAGGAACGTTTGAAAGGCGCAATTCATGGAGCGGACTTTTGGGAAAGAGGATATCCTCTGCCGATGTATGTCTTAGATAGGTCGATCCTCAAGAAGTCCATGCTTTCATTTGTAGATCCTGTTAATACAACTTGACTACTTTACTCGAATAGCCGCTGCTCACTGCTGCCGTTAAAAGATTTCTGTCAGCTGCTCCTTTGTCGGCTCTTTAAAGTTGCGCAACGCTGTCGATAGGTTGATGACGGCCGCAGGTGGCGAGCTCGTTGGCAAGTTCGAGTTCGAATATGCCGAGCCAGGCATCGCGGGTGATTTCCGTCGTGAGGCGTCCAACCTTATGACACCAACGTTGAAATCAGAGAGGGAGAAAGGCTCCCAGCTGCCTGTCAGAATTAGGATGGCACGCAGTGATCACGACGAGGCTTGATCATCATATACGATCGCAATGGATAGCACACCTCAAACTGAAGCGTTAAATAAGTTATAAGAATTGTGTAACACTGTATTCTGACCGCACTGATTTGTGTCATATGTATCGTATATTCCATGTATTCAAATGGCCATGATGGCGTGTATTGTACGTTTCCGAATTGATCACAGTGTTGTTACAAGTTCACGTCACAAGGCTCGCATTTCGACGCCACTGTGGCGTCACACATACGTGACCTAAAAATGCTCAGATGATCAATGCCTCCGCCGTGCGTGACCGGGGCGAGATAGAGCACTTGAACGGGACCGGGTGGCTATTCCAAACAGTCACTATCACTAGTATGCGAAGAAAGGCGCGCTAAACAACTCACCAAAGCATTCCCGATGTAAATTCACCGGACGGTTCGATTACTCCACCGCGTTCGTCGACGGCCTTTGTCATGTTGAATGCTGCGAGCAAGGAGGTGATGCCCATCCAGATACTGTCTTCTGCAAGGTCTTGGCCGACGCAGACTCGACGACCGAATCCAAAAGCAACGGAGGGGTGCGGAATGGAGGGGTTGAGCGTGCCATCACTGTTTAGGAAGCGATCTGGATTGAATTTCTCAACGTCGTTGCCGTAGACTGTTTTATCGTGGAGGATGGCCCTATCGAAACGCCCTGTTCAGAAGAAAGCGAGGATTATTACTGACTAATAACTGACCATGCATTACCAACGATGGTGGCGCTTTTGGGAATATGATATCCGCGATATTCGTCGTCCTGGGTTACTCTGTGTGGGACCGCTATACAGGATGCTTTCAACAACACGTCAGAATAGTGTATCGTTTACACCCTTACCCAGAGGAGCGATCAATCGCCAGCGGAGGACTTCCTTCAAGATCGCCTCAAGATATGGAAGTTCTTTCCGGTCACCAAAGTTGGGAAGACGGTCGTGCCCGACGATGCTATCGATGTCAGCCTGCGCTTTCTTCAAGACGGACGGGTTCTGGACCATGGCCAAGATTGCGATACTGAGAGCAGAGACTGTCTGTCATGCTGTATGTTAGTAACTTGATTCTCTGATAGGAAAAGAACCACTGACTGAATCGGATCCAGCTGTCCAACGACGTGAATCAGTTTGGGAAGGTCGAATAAGTACGGCGTACGTACCTGCATAGCTCGTTGCCAGGACATTTCCTAGCACGATCATATTTTCTTTGGTATCCGCCTCGGCTTCCTCAAGCTCTGAAAGAATTTTCGATCCCACAGATGGTTTCGCCGTTCCGTTGGCCTTGGAACCAATCAGTAGGCCAACCAGGAAGAACGTCCAGGAAAAGAACAAACCACAGCCTTCTCCACATACTTGAGTGGCGCGTCGCGCATCGCGGTTACTGATTTGTTTGCTTCCTTTGCCCACCTCTTAAAGCCTGCACCAGGCATCCAAGAGGGAACGAATCGTAGGATAGGCCACGAATCGACCAAGAACGCTCCGGCGCGCCCCGCCACGGCCATAGCGCGCATACCCTTTTGCGCTTCAATGATGAAGGGATCGGTATTGTCCACAACTTCGATGCCGTATGCGATTCGGAGAATAATCTGGCCAGCGTATCTATAACCTTTGCGTGAGCATCGAACTGCACGTTAGTCTGAGTCGAACATACAAGCGCAGGCGAGGAGAACTGCTCCGCAGAAATGATATTCAGGTCAAAATGAGGTGGGGGGTGGAGGCAAGGGTGAAAAGCGGCGTCAGCACCCTCCACGTTCCCAGGCGGCCGGTCCCTACGCGATAAGATTGAGTTGGGGAGGCACCCGGGCCCCTCGTCATAGATAGCACTAGTCGAATTGATGGGGCGGAGCAAGTACCAAGTTGAACAGGGCGAGTTTTGACGCGTTTCCGGGTCTGGCGCCGTCGGGATTGCGGATTAAACAGCAGTAGAGAAAATTCCGATTCTAGGTTTGACGGCGCACAAGAATGGAATCGATTACCTAGAGAATACGAGCTGGACTTCGTGGTGGTACAAGTCCAAGTGAGCTCGATCACTCGGCTATGTCCGAGTCGTGACTTGCACTCTTCCAACACGCGACTAGCAGACGTCTTGGCCAATAGTATTCGGACCGGAGACACCGTCGCGGATGACACTACTAAGTGAGACTGTTGACTAACTGTTATTTACCGTCATTCTCTCAGATATGTAAAAGATGAACGTGACAAATGGTATGTACCGACTCTTCTGAGAACGGCCTGAATCTTATTCTGCCATAGCTGAGGAAGTGAACATCGCAACTTCTGGAGAGTCCAGTAGTCTCACAATTGGTAACGTCCGACACGCAAGGCTTAGATATTGAGTTAACCCTTCTACGTGTAGACATGGGATGGCTCGGAAGAGCGCATGTCGACGCATCCGACCGTGCCAATGTTTCTACCTGTATCATCACATTCGTCACTACCGGTAGTGCCGACGGTAACACGACCGCGACTGAGCACACCATCGGCATTCGGTCAAATGGATTCCAGCGGCACGGAGCTGAAGTAAATTTTGTTGAAGAGGTCGATTGAACATGTTTGTATCCAATGTTAAACCATGTTAGGTTTCACTTGCAACGCACGCGATCCTTCTTCACTGACCACTCAACCGCGCTCTGAACACAGTGTACTGTAGAATCACCAGGCTTTGGCTGTCTGTTTATCGACTTCCTTGTGTCTCAAAGCTTGCCTGAGCTTAGTAAGGTCCTCGCCAGCTTTTTCGCCTACAAGACGTGAACCTCAGAGTCGAGCTCCATAAGGATGGCGGACGCCGCGCAAGACGTGAGGATGCTGGTAGAATCACAATCAAGGTTTAGTAGATACTACATATGCATGACACCCCACGTATGAAGAACGCCTTCAGTAACAACAGGTGGGTAACACTCTAAAAAGTTTTCAGCGTACGTAGCAAGCTCCTCGGAACCAAAAATAAGCAAGACACGGTATAAGGAATCAGCGCAGATATCAAAGTTTAGCTCTGGAAATGGAATTCCATCATCGTCGACCTCAAAATTTTCGCATAGCATTGCCAAGAGAGGAGAAAAGTTCTTGCTGCGTTTGACGCGACGGAGCTCGTATACGGGATCCCAGAAGCGATCAAGCAAAACAGATGGCCCAAACTGAATATGTGCTTGATAAGATTCGATGCCGAGGATATGCAAGAAAAAACCTACGCGATTGTATACGTGTAGGAATTCCTTGTACGCAGCAATGTCTTTTTCGTGGCGGCGACGATAAGCCTCGAGTTTCTCACTGACTTGCTCCTTAAGCTTCTCCTTGCGAGGACCAGTGGCTGCATCGCGGTGTGCGATAAGCTCCTTGTTCAGAGTCTTGAACTGCTCCCACGTAACGTTGGACTTCCAGTTGAGGGCGCCATCGTGCTCGGTCCAGGTTTTGACGTATTTGACGTATTGAATCGCGCGAACGACATAGTCGATATGAGCTTCAGCTGCTCCGACATGGGTCTGGCATGTAATGAACTGCGCAAACATTAGCGCGCGCGACTAAAAAGAGAGCAACTTGCATTGTTCATCTGCACGAGGCGAGTGGGGATATCCTCAACTTGATCCAAAGCTAGAGCTCTCTCGCAGACATCACTCCAGGTGTTTCGAGTGCACACAACAGATTCGAGAGCAGCCGTCTGAGTGCGCATATATGAGCCCTAAAATGGAAAGAAAAGGATGAACTGTACCCAATTATCTGGAGAGTCTCGAAATCCAGCTACAAGACGATTGAAGGCCTCGATTTGGGCGGCCTTTCCAGAGTAGGGAAATTCAAGAAGCTTGGTCCTGAACGTGGCAGCAGAAAGAGGGCGAGCGGACCAGATGATCTTTTGGAAATCTTGTTCTACGGCCGACTAGGAGAACGATGAGTATGGCAACATTATTGGCAGTACGACATACCAAGGGCCGCTCCTCCTCTTCCTGACGTCCAGCTGGAACGGGCTCCTCCGTGCGTTCTGGGTACATCGCCTGGTCTAGAATCGCAGAAACGTTGTCGATGGCTTCGCGAGCATCGTCAAAGAGTCGTTGGCGCTTGCGACAGGTGCGCGGAGACGAGTCCTCTGGAAGATCTGGCAGTCCTTGAAGGAGGTTCTTGAAGTTTTTGAGGTCGTTGAACGCGCGACGAACCGTGGTTTCTGGTGACGGAGGGTCCATATGGTGGTAAGAGTGAAAGCGCCGATCGATGCGAACGCGCTTGAAATGATCGGCCCCTCTTACCAGCTGTGACGGGGGCAGAATTCTATATTAGCATACAACAAGCCCGTCTCACAAAATGTAAATATGTGCACATAATAATAATAGAGAATAAACTATAGAGGTGCCCATCTCGTCGACACGACGTGCATATATCTCTCAGGATGACTACTGTAGTCCTGGGTTCCAGCGACGGTCCCAGAATATATCCACGAATAAAAAATCTGACGCTCTTCAGAAACATTGTCGAGATCCAATACGCGATGGCTTACCTGGGGAAATTCAACGGTTCACGAGTCTTTGCATTCACACCGTTACGACGTGCGAGGTAAACATTCACGGAGGACGCGTCGAAGAGCAGTGTTTCGTCCGAGTCACGAGAATGTGAAATTTGAACCCACAGTTGCTCGATTCAGCGAACTCCAGAGCTGTCGGCCTATAGATTAGCTGCAAGTTGAGAGTACTTTGAAAGAGGACATACATACGCCAGTTCCATGTTCAAGAACTGATAACTCGTCAGCCGTCTTCTTCTTGATCTTGACCTCCGAGTTATAGGGGAACTCGACACCGACACCATCAGCGTCTGACATGCCAAGCACCTCAACGATGCCCTTTACGCGCCCCGCATTGTCCTTGCTCCGGAGAGGATGGTGAGGCGCTGCGTGTGGAGCCCGAAGTATTGACGGCGACGGAATCAGCGCTTGCTAGGGATGTGGTGGAGGCCCTAACGCGAAGATTACTGGTAAGCGCAAACGGCCAGAGGGACATTGACGTTAATCCGGGTAGCGAGTCGGTTAAGGGATGGTGGTCGATTTGGCATGGATGGTCGTTCATTGGTGCTCGGGTACTAATAATAAGTCGTCAATGATATCCCGCTCGGGCAGTTGTAGCGCGACCGGCCCGTCGAAATCTGGGATAGAGGAGCGCGTATTCTGCCCAGTTCACGAATTTGCGTACTGAGGGGATGGGAACCGATCGTCAATGTTTGGCGAGTAGACGTGATGGCAGTAGAGCTCCCGGTAGAGAATGAGGAATATTGGGTCTATGAAAATGTGTTTTAGATTGCGCAAGAAAAGACCATCTATCTCTCACCATGATGACGCTTCTACTCTGTGCGCGCATAAAACTTTTCCGTGTATCGATTCCACCCGTTCTCATATGCTGCCGAGGGGAAAAGCCGGCACCACGTACTGTGCAAACGCCGCCTGCAGTGAGTGACGAGGACGTTATAGAATGCTGTAGGCATCGTTGACCGCGCGATTGTCAAGGAAGAGCGAGGAATGTGGCAAGTCGTGATTGTAGTGCTTTGCTATGGGCGGACGTGTGGCGAAGCGAGGCCGGGGAATGACGGTGTAGATGCTCTTGTAGAAGGAGGTGTCGATGGGGACGATGACGACAGTGAGTGCGCTGAACTGGCGGTGGACCAGGAGGGCTCCAAGACTTTGATCCCACTAAGCATCTAGATGCTCTGGCGACATCGGGGAGTGAGAGCGGTGGTCCTTTGGTGGCGGAAAGTGAGTAGCTGCACTTGACTGGAATATGTAGAACACACCGATGCGGACGATGTCCAAATGGCGCCATAGTCAGCGGCGGCGACTGCTCTCGTCGAGCAAAAGTACGATGATAGCCAAGGTGAACAAGTACCACGTGACAAGGTTGATCTACGATTTGTGCCCCTCTCATGGGGGCAAAATCACATCTGCAATAAAAAGTATGTTTGGTTTGGCCCGACTAGGACTTGCTCTATTAGACTAAGCAATTTGCAGACTTTGATGGCCATTTGTATGCACGGCGTGGTGAGCGTGGAAGCAGGTAGCCTTTCGCTCATCAGTATTGTGCTCTCCTCTTTTCGTGGGCACTTGTCTTAGTGGTTAGCCCATGATGAATGTTGTTATTAACCGTTTTTGCGTATGCCACAAAGGAACATCTTTGCTTGAACTCTTGGGCATTGCTTTTGGAGAGCCTCGGAATATCGGATGTGGCATGCTGGCTTAATCAGTATGTCATGATCCGTGACGGCGAAGCGTTTTTTTTTTTGGCAGTAGTACGTAGAAACGTATCGTGAAGACATATTTAACCAAGCTAGACGTGGCTGGAAGGGTGGCGGCGGAATAAAAAGTGTCCTTAGTTTGGACTATGGTCTCGTTTCTCTAATAAGTAGTCGCTTATTTTCGTGGGCCTTTCCCTTAGTGGTTAGCTTGACAATGCTTGTCGTGGCGTGAACTTTTTGACCCCGCTTGCCGGGGTGAAAATTACAGACCTGAGATGCAGGCGCGGGGTGAAAATCGCAGACAATCTTTGAGTCGGGCGATAGTCCAAGACGCGTTGTGGCGGTTGCAGACTTGGGGGCGTGATACGCGACGCGAAATGGTCACCAACAGTGGTCGCACGGAAATTTGCGGCATAGACTTATCATCTTACTCCTAGCTTGGTTCTTTAAGGGGAAAATTGCAGTGTGCAGGATGTGACGCGACGTTGTGGTGACAGCACATGAGCAAGAATACACGAGGGTGGCGGGATGAAAATTTGCAGGCTGACGGTATCGCGTCACGCACAGCGTAGTGAGGGGCAGCGAAACAGCATCCGAGTGGCATGCAAGAGAAAAATGACTAGTGGGTGCAGGTCGTGGGGTAGACTTTGTGGTGTTGCTGCTAGGTCGGGCTGAGTTGGTAGTATTCAAGATACTACAAAATTGGTAGTATCTTGGGATACTAAAAGTTGATAGTATTCAAGATACTACAAAGCTGGTAGCATCTTGAGATACTACAAAATTGGTCGTATCTTGGGCTGCGCCACGCTGGCCGGTCTTGAACCGCGTGCACAGGACGGATAGTCACCTAGAAGCGGTTAAAGCGCCAGAAACTCCTTAAATACACCGTTTTCTGGCCCCGACCACGCTGGCCGGTCTTGAACCGCGTGCACAAGACAAGGTCCTCAGTTCGAGCCTGGGTCGATTCATAGATAAGCTGCGGTCTTGTTTTGTGACGCCACACTTGCCTCAACTTTTAACTTTTAATCTCAAAATTGAAAACTCAGCCCGGAGCCGTAGTGTAGCTACAGACAGCATTGATAGCAGGAGGACAGTATTCCTCTTTCAAAGAAGATGCTTCTAAGTTCTGGCTTCAGGAAGAGACACACTTCAGCTATTAAAGAAATTTCGCCCTTTGTACCATCAGGACATGTCCGAAAGCTAGTCTGGGTGTCTACTGATGTGCTTATATTTCTGTCCTGTTTCTGTTATTCCGATGATCAAGCTTGAATCGAGCGATGCGAGAGGACACCCCTATCGATCACATCCCGACTCGGTGCACATCTCTGGCAACTACCACGATGACTGTTAGCATTACAGCTAGGGAGCAAATTACTGTACTAGTAAGTAGAATACTGTACAAGCTATACTTCCTCCTCTCCATCAAGTCTCAGAGTGCTCCGATCTCCTGTGGCAAACACCTCTGGGTGTTCCTTCACATATTCTTCACGGAGGCGAGCAATCCGCGCCATGCCCGGGTAGTCCATCCCGCCGTACTCGTATAAAAGTGCCGGGGGGTCGATTTTCCCTTTTTCAAAGAGTAAACACAATACAGGGCGTGGCGGAAGGAATGAGTTCGTACCTGCCTCCACGTCAGAGAAGACTTTGAGCATCCCCGGTGAAATGAGGCGTTCGCGCGCCTCGAGGTCATCGGCACTTTGGCTGGTTCCGGATATCATTGAAGGAATGTCGTCCTGATAGCCGCCCCTTCTCACATCCGTGCCCGTATCAGATTCATTGCGCTTTCTCTTCTCTAAGCAGTACCGGAGAGGTCAGCATTCTAGAATCAAGGTATACAAACATACTCAGGCTATTACAGAAGGACCACTCCGGTAGAGGCTTTCTCCCATCTACATCGCAAGGGACACACGTGAAGACTGTCCAGGCAAAGCGGACGTATAAAGCAAAGGGGGATATCCGTGCTGGGAGAGAGAGTGCGCGGAGGTGGTACTCGAGGCCGGCGCATGTCTTTCGAGGGGACATGAAGTATGCGACAAAGACAAAGGTGTTTTCGCCATCTGTATAGGGGACGGGAAATAGACAGAACAGTCCATCGTCCATGAGAAGACGGGGGAAAGGGTTCATGGTCACTAGGAACCGAATATCGTCGATAACTTGCTCGGCTGTGAAAGGGAGTCTTAGGATGGGGACTGGGCTGATGCGTCGTATGAGTTGATTTTGTGCTGCCTAACGACGACATGGATTCAATCAAATTTCAGACCTACAAACACGCACCCATTCTGCATGGTCCTCAGGCACCATGTGTTGACAATCTACAATATCCCCGTTTCCTGTAAGTATACAAACTTCATCATGGATTTTCACCCAATCCGCAATCTTGCTGTCCGCGCAGTCGGGATTCTCTGGTATTTTGCGTTGATTGTACGTCTCGGTGAGTGTCTTCCACGGCTCGGGGAGATCCGCGGGGCACGAAGGGGGGGCACCCAGGCATCAATGTCTGCACATATCACATAATCGGCGAGAGCGGAGTCGGCGGTGTGGAAGTAGTAACTGGCGGAGGGGAGGAGGATGTCTGTTTCTGGTATGCGCGCGCCCAAGTCGTTTCGGTCTCGCGAGCGGGAGAGGAATCCGGAGGTCTGGGCGACGATGGTGGCGGCTTGGTGTACTAGGAGCTTGGACATTGCTAGTATGGACCCCCACTGTGTTCTGCAGCCAAAGGCGAGGATGGTGTAGTTGTTTGTGGGGTGGCAGACTTCGAGGGGTGCGACTGTTTCCATGGGTGGTGGTGCTAGACGTGGCTTGATGGGCTCGGGGTGTGTCAAGTTGCCCATGGCGGAGCTTTGGTACGATGAAAAGATGACGGAAGAAGGCAGAGGTCACTGTGAGACTTGATCGCGTTGTTTCACGGTTGTGTGTGGCCAGAGGTATAAGACTACGCGACTACGCGTTGTGAAAGCAGCGGATTGTGTTGTTCATTGCTGAAGTTCGACGGAGAACGCGTCGAGTGTTGTGCGAAGCTGATGGTGGAGGATCCAGAGCCGCCAACTTCAGTGAGGCTGAATAGGACGCCGACATTGTACCATGTGGACAGCCCGAGTCAAGGTGAACGGATGCGTAGTTTTGCGGTGTGAAGCCTTCGCATCACCCAGTGACTCCGACTAAATGGTACGCGAATGGGCTCCTACGTCTATCGCGCTCCAGTCGTGTCTGAGGTCGCGGCGGCAAGATGGACGCACACCGAAGAGGGAGAACCAAGTCCGAGGTTGAATTAAATCGTAAGACTAGTCAAGGGCGAACCAGCAAACGCGTCGGTGCCGAGTTAGGTATCGTGCAACGCCACGTGGAGGACTCAACTTGAAACTTTTCTCCTTTCACCGTCAATCAGTCCTAGTCAACTGCCATTACTCGACTATCCATCTTGAGTTTTCGCCAGTCTTTTTCGCGTTCTTTCCGAATCAAGAGTCTCTGACTCGGACTTCTCTTTCTCTGCCGTGTGCTCACGAACTTTGAGTTGGCCGGATATCTAAGCTATATTTTCGTTTTCCACGACGCGATGGGTGCACATGCGCGGCTACACTTAAGGACGCCATGGTTGGCTACGGCCTACTGGAAATTCCTGCAATCATTTTTGCAAGTCAATTGGGTGTTTTACAGGCCCCTTCATCAGGCTGATGGAGGGCCTCTTGCGACTGAACCTCCAACCATCGGTTTTCCCCTCGGTTTTCGTGCATGTTAACTGGTGAGAACGAATACGGCATCCTCCAGAAGGAGATAATGAAAGGACTTACCACATTCAAAGATAAGCGCGAAGCTGCTTCCTTGAGAACTTGTTCAATAATGACTATGCCAAAAGCGTGAGCGTGTCTAACGATTACAGGAACCATTGACTTGTATCGAGGGGACATTGACGGTGAGGCGGGACTGTTCAAGTGCGGTAAATTCAACCCGTAAATTTGAAACTAGATTGTACTGACTACTTACAGGGCTTAACCTACAACTGTCTACTATAAATAACAGTCAGAGCCATGATTACTCTACAGCGAGAATGGTGAGTCGGCGGGAATGAATGCGAGTCGGTGGTGATGACACCGGTGCACCGGCATCAGGAGTGCCGGTATTGGGTGCAGCGATGCACTCGATATTCGAACATGACTAGTATATTAGTCTTGGAGGGTATGTGGGTTGTCTGTTTCCAGCGCATTCAATCAAAGTGGTCCTCTAGATCTTCTTCGGATCTTAGCTTAAGTACTTATCAACCTGGATACACAACGACATCCTACCCCAAGCCCCGCATTATGTACCGCCGTTATCTCTTTGCGTTTATATTACACTTACGACATTCCATCATCTAGATCACCTTCCCGCTTCAGACTTCCCAGCGAAGGTCGTCTGCCATGTAGGGCTGCCTCGGAATCGGTGCTGCTCTCTATAAAAGCCGTGATAGCGACTAAATCTCGTTTCCTACGGTCCCGTCATGCTCCCATGGACGTCCCATTCGCACTCTCTATTCGCATTGCTCTGCCTCGTCTCTGTGTGCCTCAACAAGCTATTTGCAGATGCCGCGCCTCTCACGTCTCGCGATAACGCAACCTCCACATCCGCGACGGTCCTTATCCTCGGCGGAGGCGTCACAGGTGTGATTGCTGCACGTACGCTCCACAGACGCGGGATCGACTCTTTCATTATCGTCGAGGCTAGAGACGAGCTGGGTGGTCGCATGCAGAGCCACAAGCTTGGGGGCGAGAACGGATACACTATAGAGAAGGGT
>QLPD01001663.1:0-14606 GCA_003314085.1 Hymenopellis raphanipes | reverse complement strand
TCACGTCTTATGTTAATTCGGTCAGTGCATCGGTATAGCCCACGTCGTCCCGAGCTCTCCTATTTCAGACGTCACCGCACTTTCATGTCCGCTTTGCGCGTGCTATCTCGACAGGCCAGTGTACTCGCAAGAGGACATGGCGGCCGTATTAGTGGATGGCTATAGCGTAGAGGAGCGGTCCCAGTGTGGTCCGAATATTAGTATGTTTCCATTTTAGTTGTCAACCGTCTTACAGTTTATGCATAAGATAGGCTTGAAGCACTGTACAAACTCCTCGCCGCCAGTCTTATGTGTTCTTCGAAGTAATCGAGACATTGGTTTTGCTACCCCGTCGCTATTGTGAAAGTCAAGTTTCACGACACCCTCTTGGTCTGCCGGCGTGGCCTCACTTACTACCCGCAAGCTAGAGGACGCGGCAGCTTTCATGGAGCGGCCGTGTAACTATCTGGACCAGTTAGAATAACGGTTGCGTTCTACGTTTAGATGTCAGCAAACTATGATGAACAATTCAGGCATCTACTAAAGCGTTTTCAGGCAATACTTTGTTTGGCATGTCTCGACTTTCGCTTCTCGACGATTTGGGCCCATTTGGCTCCCGCGCCACAAAGGACCCACCGGCGTGCCCGTAACTCGCGACGATGAAGCTCCCACAAATCATGTTGAACATCCTCATTTAACGCATTGTCTGATAAGTACATGATGTTCTTTGCTCCAGCAGTGGGACTTGATTTCTTTTCAAAGAAAATGTCAAGGTAGTCGTGGACGAGATCGAGGCAGCCACGACCATAGCGAGAGCAGGCTGTACGATATTTCCGGCGCGTCGGCCGATAGTCCCTCCTTGTTCGCGCTTGTTACAGCAGTTGGATCATTTTCCGCACTACGGGCTCTCTCCGAGCGCCCTCGTCACCCGGGAGACTAGTATATACCGCTTTCTTTCCGGGCATGTGCTGGCCCACCCCATGGAGGTGTATATACTCGCTACCTACCACGGCCTCGAGGAATTGGCGGTACTGGCGTTGGCTGGCGTCGTGCCCATTGGAGGAGACCACGGACGAGATGGCTAAGCGACTGGGATAGGTGTATATGACGCGGTTAGGGGCTGGGAAATTGAAAGCGATCTTGCACGTCGTGGAAGAAGTAGAAGTTGGGAGAGACATGTTGTCTGGCGAGGTCTGGTTTGTGATCTTTCTCGTATGACATGGGTGAATGCTGAAGGGTTTATAGATGCTGACATGGGAGGGCTTGTGTTATGATTTCAGTGGTCAATTGTTGGTCAAGTAAAACGATATGGAGTCAGTGTTCTCGTGCTCAATCCTCAATAATCAAATACGCTTTAAACAACTCTAACGTTTTCTTCCCAGACCGATGGCTTTAAAATCAGTTTGTCTGTGAATACGACCTCATCCCAATCCAGTGTCCTTCTCGTCTCGCGACCGATACTGGCATACAAGTTTGGACGTGGCACATTCGTTAATGCTGCGTGTGATCGCGACCACTGCCACGTACGCCTTTCATCTGAAGGTATACACCACTCCGCTTTGTATTAGCCGACGACAGCACACAGCGCGCCTCTGCGGAACGCTGCGATTACTATTGTCGGTAGTCTCCTAGATATTCATATTAAGTTTGTTGAGGAGGCCTACCTTCATGGGTAAGCATACGAAGAACACGTTCAACCATGAGGTAAGTTGCAAACGGGAAGGAAGACTTTGTTTCAGTTAATCAACCTAGCTTATGCCTCTTCCCACAATAGCATCCCACAAGGGAATGAACCCTTCACAGGAGGCATAACCGTAATCTCAATCTTCCCTTTTAGCTGGAATCCCAGCTTCTGATACCACACAATCTACATCCACATGTTAGATTTAAGAAAGGACAGTGAAACTTTCACCAACATTCATTTCCGTTAGAGCACCTAACAAAAGCATTGCATCGCCTTCTTTTGCCTGCCAAATCGTGGTCGTGGCGTCGTTAAAGGTGACGACGATGATCATACCTTGTTGCACATGGCTTTCGTAAGGGAAGTCCCGATTCCCCGGCCTTGATGTTCAGGATCCGTGGCTAGAACGTCGACGTACCACGATTGAAAAATGCGCTAGAAAGAGTGAAAAATTGGCATTGAAGTTGGGCAAACAAGAACCTCCGACCCGATAGTGTCTGCTTCAAGTTGTCCGATGGGCTTCATGAACTATAACACACTTTTTTAGCATTATACTGATGTGGCCGAAGAAAACAAACAAACATCGTCTTGCCACCATGACTTCAAAGCAGGTGGGAACGATGCCCATACATCGTTCCAGCCTTGGGCGCGCTGTTCTTCACTGCAACGCAGTTCAGCTCGTCTTCGAATCTCGAGAGGCTACTTTACGTTTTGAACAATCCCTTCCCTGGCCCGAAACACAGTGCTACTCCCATTGGCGCGTCTGAGTCGGTGGGATCTACGGCAAAGTAGACAACGCCATCAAGCGCGCCGGCCTTGAACATGGCTCGGGTATGGCGCCTCTGGATGTCGGGGTCGCTGCCTGACATGGACTGTACGGCGAGATCTTCGAGGAGCTTTTAGTCTGTGTAAGGGAGCCACGAAGTTGTTGCTATATAAGTACCGCCTTCAAACGCGCGCAAGCATATATCGACGGCTTGTTCGATCTGTGCGTCTGGATAGTCGGAGATGGCATTGAGTGCTCTGGAATCTACGAGGCAACGAGGTTTGGTATACCAGTGGGGTCGTCGATCTGCTTGATGAGAATGGTCATGATAGTTGGGGACAAGACGGCATTTACGCCGAGGTTGGATGTGAACTTGAATGAAATGTTGATTAGACCTCTCTGGTGATAATAACTGAACAGAATATCAGCAAGCTGGGTCCGGAAGCGAAGAAGCGGATGGTGGTATATTGGTATCAATGGCAAAGGAAGATATTCAAGTATTCAACCAGGAAGATACTATTTGAGAAGCCCCCTTCGTCACGCTTTGTGACACGAACCCCAGTTAGGAAATAGTTATTTTCCAATTTCTGGCGTCGTGTGGCGTTGCCTTAAGTCATTCCGGGCAAGTATGGCTACAGATAAGTTCCTGTGAGGTGGCGAGAAGTGGTAGGGAACCCAGAGGTATCAATTTGTTACATTCTCAATGCCTGGGGGGTGGTCAGCACATTCCCTTCAGGGACTAGCGCCACACAGTGCCCAGCTGCATATGTGCAAGTGCGAGAGTGCACCCACCAACCAAGGAAATGTCACAGAGTATCAAGACAGTACTTATGGGCTCTCTACCACTTCTAACCACCTCACAGGAACTTATCTGTAGCCATACTTGCCCGGAATGACTTAAGGCAACGCCACACGACGCCAGAAATTGGAAAATAACTATTTCCTAACTGGGGTTCGTGTCACAAAGCGTGACGAAGGGGGCTTCTCAAATAGTATATTCCATTCAACCTTAAGATAGCTAAACGGACAGTCTATCATTTCACTCGTCTTCGTCCTCATCCTCATCTTCGTTGTCCGCATCCCCGTCTTCCTTATCCTTATCCTCGTCCTCATCCTTATCCTCATTGTCCTCATCCTCATCGTCGTCATCGTCATCCTTATCCTTTGATTTGTCGCTCGAATCATCGTCATCATCATCACCGCCTTTCGAGCCATCTTCATCATCGTCATCACCATATGCACCGCCGTGCAGGTTGTTATAGTCGCATCCATGAGAATCTACATCACAACAGTCAGCGCACGATGCCGAGCTGTACACATGAGACGTACTGCAGTCGTCGCAGCACACCGCGGTCTTCATCGTGGGGCAGTATCCGGGTGCTTTCAACACCGACCATCGTTTACATTTGTCCTTGTTATCGCCTGGTCGAATGCAATAACAGTTCTCCTTCCTTTCGAGGGATGAGATCATCTCGCGTTTCGCCACGGAGGACATGGCGGGTGTTGCTGTGGCGCTCGTGATGAAGAGTACCACGGCCGGGAGGATTGTCAGGGCGGAGAAATGCATCTACCCAGTAGACATGTGTTAACGCCTGGAACGAACATCTAGACGATGATACGAATTACCTTGAAGATAAGGAGAGAAACTGCCTGCAGATTAGAGGAGATTCAGAAAGGACCAGCCTTTGGGATGTACTCGAATAATGCGTCCAGCTTTATAAGGGATCAGGGATTTGGCGTTGTAGACCCGCACACCTTGATTCGGGTCACCTTGGCGCACATCGCCGTGCATAGGTCAAGCGCGCTGCTCCCCGAGACCGTTGCTAAAGGACAATCCAACAGCCCCCGAACGAGTATACTTGAGACTTGAGGAACAACAGCCGAGCAAGAGTAAGGCCATAGCTTGGCTTGAAGTGACAATAACAGAATCCGACAAGTGTATAGGTAGCTCGAATTCAAAAGGAGGGAAGGGTACATGACCGTTCAGAGGAAGATGGGAAATGGTGACGTCAACCCGCCTCTGCCCGTCTTCGTCTAGACTCGACAGTCGATCAAGTTGCGTATTGAATGGCTTGATCGACTGTCATCAAGCATTCCGATTGTGCTGGTTCGAGTCTAGTCTTCGTCGATATCGCGCTAGCCGCAATTCGCCGACTGGGTATGCCGCGCTCGCCTTCCGTTTTTTTAAAAAGGGGGGAATGTTCTAAGCTCTGAGTATCAAAGAAACGGCGTCGTCCTAGGATCCTCATCCTTAAGTCGTTTGGCGCTAAGTCGACCAGTACGAGTCGGATACGACGCACCATATCGGTAACTTGCTCTGTATAAATGACTCTTTTGCCTTATGGTGACAGTGCACCTCTGGAACTCATTGGCGCTTCATATGTCTTGCACTCGCCTCGGATAAGACCACTAGGTAGACCCTCACAGTAATATGTTGTACTCTACGTAGACATGTACAGGCCCCATTCTACGGAGCAGAGTCTAACCTACGTAGACAGCCCTCGATCTAGGAAGATTTTTCGACTTCGCTGATATTCAGTTGATTGACCAGCTGTCTCCATGATTCTGACTCTCCAATCTCCAACTCCAGCCGCATGTTCTCTAGAAAATACACAACTGCTCTGATGGTTCCATAGGAAGGATCGTCATTCCCAGGCTCACAGCGGTCGATAAAAGCTTGGCGGAGATTTTCCTCATCATGGCCGGCGGTTGCCAGACTGAGGGTACGAAGGACTCCTTCTTCCATAAGATAACGAACGACGGCACTGTTATGCTCGAGATTCTGAGATTCCCGAAAATGAAGGGCATCTCGTATAAGCCAACAGATCCAGAACGTTTCTCGGTTGTCGCGGTACTCCAATTGCGCCACCTGGAGGCCAGCCTCGAATGAAAATGATAAGCGTATAACGTGACGAATCAATGCACATAGGAAAGGCGGACTCAGGGGGACTAAGTGCCCGCGCAGATCCATCGTCATGAAGATAGATGCGGAATCCCAAACTGTAATTCGCGTTCAAGTCGAACATAACCAGCAACTTGACTGCTTACCACCAAGAGGCTGAGGATGAGAGTGATTACTCTCATCTGTGTATTCATATTCTACGCTGCCAAGGCTGCGCAGTAGCAGCTGTTCCAGTGGTTCTTGTAGCTGCTGATCGCGGTCGTGCGGAAGGCGTCGAGAAAAAAACTGGAGAAGCGTGTTATTCTTCTCCAGGTGATGCTTTCTTGGGTCATCGTCGTCATCCGGCAAGTTGTTTGGCCAAGTCAAAACGGGAGGATCCACTCCAGAAAATATTGAAGCATCGTGGTGTGCGACGTCCATGTGATCAAGGCAATGATACAGATCTGGCACGATATCCTTGTTGGATACGTGCTTGTCTATCCACCCCAAGCCACTACAGAGATATCGAGCAAAGCTTGATTCTCGTAAAGGCGGATTGGAGGGACGTTCTATTATCGGATGGTCCGTGGAGGTCCAAGATTCGAGGGAGCTGCTGACGCTGAGCGCCGAGGACGTAAAGTTGAAGGACGCGATATTGTGAATGAATCCTTGAACAACGAGGACGACCTTCAAGAAGAACCACGACTGTGCAGATTTGAAAGCACAGGGTGGGACATCGGCACGCTCTACTCGATAGCCCTCGGGGTTGCCATTGGTATGATACATGAAAACAATCGCCGGAAGGATGGTTGTGGTGACTACAACCACGGCACCGAACAGGCAGCAGGCTGTGATAACAAGAGCAATCGTCCTGTCACGAGTCCACAGAAGATCAACGACCCCAATAAAGAAAAGGCCGAGTGCAATCTGGAGAAGAACTGGCAAAGTCGCGAGGATTCCTCGAACTTTCCAATAGCGAAGGGACTCGAAGCGCATCTGACGAAGGGAAATTTCTTCCTGATAAGAGCGGGCCGGGAGCTCTTGGCGGTGTTCGCGAATCCATTGCTTGCACAGAATACCCAGAAGGGCAGTCGTCAATGCAAACACGAGACTGAGAAACCACACGATATTGATACGGCGGACGCTTGCGGGAAAGGTGAATGGAGTCGGAACAAATTCCTGAGTTGTGTTTCCCGCAAGCTGTGTGGAGATGTGCAACAAGAGTGCATTCGTAGTATCGGCCGGATCGGCCTCCATCCATTGATAAGACTCGACCGTGAAGGAGGTGACCACCGCGGAAAACAAACCCGCCTACATTGTGGTCAGAACTACGCAAATCCGAGAGTGAAGTTTACACACAAAGATGAGAATGTTCTCGATATCTTCACTCCATGCCTCACATACGGTCTTGTCGCACTTGACCAGATGGTTAAGACAGGATTTCCAAGGGTTGGGATGATCTTTGGCTTGAGGTTTTGGGGCGAAATCTAATGGTTCTTCAAGCCGAATCTTTTGGAGACCATTAACAATGTAAATGCGAAAGAGAGGAAAACCGTACATCTCTAGCTTGCTCCCACTTCTTTTTCATGTCATCATACCACATCGGAACACCTCGATTTGTAGCTTCAAAGTTCTGGATCCCCGCTATTCCCTGTAGCTCAGGAGCCATGAGAATGTATTTTCTACGTTCGATGGACACGTACGGATTCCGGCCATCCATCCACACCGGCTGACTTGTCCGAATCGTTGCTCCCGGGCGGGACGATTGTTTTGTTTACACTCTCGTGTTGGATCTCTCGTCCTTTTATGGAATGAGGGATCTCCTGTAGTACACGTAATATGAGTTCCATTCAATCAGTGGGACGCAACAATGAGCACCTTGACATGATCTGGTTCCGGTAAGTGTCCTGGCATCTCCGGCAGAAAAGAACGAGAAGCTTGCACTGGCGGCGGAAGAAGATCCGTCTCTGGAGTACTACGACGCCTCGGAGAGTGTGGGGAAACCTGGCGGGTTGACAGGAATGTCTGCGGCTCTCCCTCAATACCGACAGCCGCGCCCTGATCCTTTGTGGGGAGAGAAGACATGTAGGTGGGCGAGTGAGAGGTGTTGGCGTCAACCAGTTTCAGGTTCTCACGCGAGCTATCACATTAAATTAAATTTGGGTCCTTTCGTGCGATTAGATTGCTCTAGCGCGCACCTTGAGAAAAACATGTCAGACATATGTCCATCAGACTTGCCGGGCGCCTATCCTACTTCTGGCGTATTTATGTCGTCAGCTACTGGGATCGCATGTACCTGTAACACTCGCAGACCATTAACGCCGAAGCTAACAGCCGGTCATAGAAAAAATCGACGCAACTCCCAGTCACTCCTCTACACATCGAAAGAAAATCACGCTGGGAAGTGTTCTATTTTTGTTCGAGAGTACGCGAACTTGTTGCACTTCGATTTGGGTTGTATCATAATCGCTTTAGCACCTGCCGCGCATTTGCCGATACATGCGACCTGCCATCAGCTCGCGAGTTTTCATTCAGTTGTCAACGAGCAAAACTCGTACCTTGACATCTAGTAGGTCAACAACCCTGAAATGTGCTAGGAGAGAGATATATCGCCACACCTCCGGCGTATTCATTTATTGCCGTATGACAGTTTGAAGACCGCTTCACAAGAAGCCTTGCGCTCACATGGGGATGCAAATGGAAGCAGATGTCGGACGGCCTAAAAACACTAGTCCATTACTACACGGGAAGAGCAACAAGCAAAGACTTACCGAAATGTAGAAAGGATCCGCAATTCTTTGAAGATTAGGCCTCAAAGCAGGAACGACATCTTTCTGTTCATCATTGAATGAATGAACGGGCTCGCAACTCGGAGTCTAATGCTCGCCGGTCGCAAATGTTTCACCATATTACTTTCAATGGAACCATATATGATTCGGAAAATACAGGCTTAACGAGATCTAAGCGCGCAGGATCACAAGGCTGTTTCCACCAAGAAGTAGTTGAGCCTGTGTGTTGGTAGGCAGCCCCTGCTGCGACGGGGAAGTTCGAAAGCAGTATTGGAGCTGTTAAAGAATTTAAGCTTGCAAGCCACGAGTACAATGGAGTTCATACTTGCCTTGTTCACCCTTCGGGCAGGACGTGCCTTGAGGAGATCGCGATTACCCTGCTCACCCGTTACGACTCGGGTATGCAGCGAGCTAGCCGTCAAAGACCTTCATGTCCTTTGAAAGCGTTCAAAACGTCAATATTTGAATGGCAGTAAACGTTCCGTGGCGCTTGCTCGAGTACACACGGATACGGCGATGTCTCCTTGAGGATGTCAGAGTCAAACACAGGTGGGAATACGGAGAGTCAAACAGAGTTGACAAGTGGCAGATGCCTTACTGAACGTATACTCGACACATATGACATCGTAATCTCCAACACGTCGACGCGTGCTTCGCACCCGAAAAGACACTGTCAGCCTGAATCTCATAACTATCACGAAACCAGACCTTTGTAACTTTTTCATTTGCTTCCTACTTACTCTCTCCTGCTCGCCTAATTTTCCATTTCCCTTCTTCAAGTAATGTACAGCCGAAACTGCGGCCACCTCTGTGGCCTTGGAGAAATATGCCGTAGGGTATGACATTCCCAGAGCATAAGAAGAGGAGAATAGTTGGGAGAAGTGAACACGGAACGTGGAGATGCGCGCCAAGAGGGATCCGCAGGATATGATGCAGCTGCGCCACGCGTGTAAACCCAGGGGAAGACCGGTCAATCAACTCCGTCGCGGCGCGACCTGCAGTGACAAAAGCCGGACGAGAGCGTATGGTCACTCCGGACGATCACCGTCCAGAGTACTCCGTACTGTTTCCCGATAAGCATCAGCCTGAATCCTGTAGCAATCATGAAGTCTCACCTTTTCAACTCCTTCTACTGTCTACCCCCCTTAGCCTGGTCTCCATATTTGTAATGTGTGGGCAGTGTGGCCGAAAGTAATGTCGCGCAATAATCCGAATACGCTGGCGTTGGCGACGCGCTCCATCGAGGTAAAGCCGTTCCAACCGTCATATCAAGTAGCGCGTACAATGATCACCTAGTAAGAAAGTGTCAACCAAAAATCCGATAGTTGTTGCTGAGTTGTTATGCACCATGACCATTTTGCCTTCTCCTCTGCTGTCCTCCCTCCGTCTTCAGATTTCCTTCTGATACTGAGAGTCTGTATGAATAGAAGTATTGTTTTGTGACGATTCGAATAGCTCCTGCGTCGGCGACGCGTTATAGCCGTCGGGACAGTCCAGAGTGGTGCAGGCCGGCGTCATCAGCATCGTCGTTGACTAGTGGAGGTAGGAGAACAGAAATAAGTCGGAGTCAGCGTGCGAAATCGGCCGAGATACCGACATTTTCGGACCGAAATTAGCCGCATGCTTGCTCTCATCTTGCACTGCTGTAGAATTCGAAGCAACGAACTAGCATTTATAATTGAAGGCGAATAGGTAACCACACACGATATTCTGCCTTGCTGGCCCCGAAGGTGTTTCACAGAACTCATCTACGGTAACTCTGCGGTAAGTGGTCTGCCGACGGAGGTCTAGTTATCCGCTGTTCTTGCACCAGATGGTACTACGCGACTCACTTGGAATTCAACTAGAAACTGGGCTGGGTGTTTCTCTTAGGGAGCTCTACAAGGACCTCTGCCTTATGGCATGCGAGTCAAGGAACCTGTACTCGATCGTAGGCTGTGATGTCGTACTGTCGACGTTGGAGCCAAGTTCCCTCAAATACTGCATGCTGAAGCCCGACAGGTCTCAAAAGCTCTCCGTTCGGTATGTAAGTGAGGAAGTGAATCGAAACGATTGACATTCATCACTGCATTCTCCTTCATGGGCTCCACGTAGTACGTCGCTGGATCTGCTCACGTTTCTAGCCCGCCCAACCTAAACACATAGCCACACTCCCGACGGCGGTCCACATGATTGTTCAACCTCAAGGCTCGTTAACCGTTCTACTACTCATTCAGTGGCGCGGTATTCTTAGATGGCCTTCAAACGCGAACAGTGGAGTCTGCAACCTCAGCGAACAGTATAAAAAGGGAAGCAGTTTTTATCAATTATCCAGCAACTCTTCAGCGATCAGCTACTCGACCACACCGTGCCAGTCTAAGCCTTTATCAACCTTTTTTGAAAACTCTTCTTTCCGTAGTACGCCACAACCCTCATCCTTCTCAGCGTTCGCACTCACTAACGCGTCCAATTCACAGATGCAATTTCAAAAGACCTTTGCCTCTCTCGTCTTCTTCATCGGCGCCATCACCAGCGTTGCCGCTACCCCCGCCATGGAGGAGAACGCGCGCCGGGAGATGTAATCTTCCCTGGAGAAGAAGGAAAACTGCTACTGCTACAACTCGGACGACACCTCCTTTCACTGCAGGAGGTTGGCCAGCTTCAGCGTTAGTGGCTACTGCCCTGGCGGACAGAACCGCGTCTGCTGTGACGATTGCTGTGAGCTGTTTTCTTCAAGTTGATATTTTCCCAGATCCTTAGTAGTGAAAATAGCCCACCACGGATGTTAGCTCAGAGCAGCCCTGCCGTACTAGAACACAGGTTGTGTCCGTGGTTCTTATATGTATAGTTATGAATGAAGATATTCTTTGAACTTTTGGGAAAGATCATGTTGATTAAAGGAGGACGCTGTGGTTCGGCCGGGTACAATGCGGCGTGTCAATCGTTAACAGTTCAGCAAGGACACGCGACCACCCTCGAAGGACATGGATGTGTAATGCCTTCGCTGACTAGAAGACGGTGAGCCTCAGTAATTGTACAAGGATTCGATCCTAATTCGAGACGGATTCTAGCTAGTGCTCACAAGCACAAGAGCAGTTTGCATGCGGTACGAAAACGAAGCCCTCAGTTGAAGGGGGTTGGAGATCACTTAGGAGGCGATGCCCGTCTGCCGCTGATACACATACGAAGTTCATGTTCCAATTATCTACTTTACATATATGTTGTATTTCTTTGGACTCCACATTCACCCTTTATTCGATGCGTTCGCAGGCAAAGTTAACCTGGAGTTCTGGGGAAACCCGGTTAGAATTCAATCAACAAAACACGCGCAAAGCAAAGCATACCTTGTCTGAAGCAGTTACTTCGTTCCCACCTGACAGTGAGATTCAAAAAAGTCCACAGCCCCGTCTTCAACACAGAGTTGAGCTGTCTCCAAAGCCTGTATGAACGTGTAATTCATGATCAACGTCTCTGGGCCGATGATATGCACGATCTCCGCCCAGTCCTGTGGCGGTAAGGTGCAAACACCCGCATCAACGTAGCACTTTGCATGCGTCCCAAATGCCGTGTCCTTTAGTTCATCACAACTCAAGCTCTGAACCTCCTCCTGCGTCAAGTACGGCACCAACGCATTCTCAAGACAGTACGTGACGTTCGAAACCCACGCCTGACCAGCCTCCGTAAAGTCGTCCTTGGAGGTTTGGAAATCATGGCAGTACTTGTATCCATAACCGATGGGGTAGCCCTTAGACCCGCAGTGGTAGAGGGATTCGACGCACTGGTAGAAGCTGCAATCGTAGCTGCTCGGCGTGCACGTATTATCTGTCAATTGTATGGGATCAGAGACGACGTCGGATTGGAGGACGAGAGGAAAACGTACTTCGGGACTTCGCCGTGGCCAGAAGAAGCGGGAGGACGAAGAGAACGTGGAGCAACAATGCGGGCATGGTGTATACGCGAGTGGACAAGTACCACGAGTATTCTGGATCGCAGGTAAAAGCTAATCGAATCCCAGGAGCGTGAATCGATGAGAATTAATGGGGGGGCTCGAATGGCTTTATAGCTCAGCCAAGGATACGGAAACGGTCAGATCAATGCGGAATTTCAAGTGTATGCGAGCCTGAAGCCAGCCAAAGTCTGACGTCTAACGGACTGCCTGGAGAACCGCAGCGAGAGTGCAACATAGTACACGTCTCTGCGGTCACGACGTATGAAGATGACGGGTTCCACGGTGCATTCACTTTGGAACCTCGAAGCGCTTGAGGTGGTCGTTCTACTGGGAGGAACCCTGCCACTTGAAAAGTTGTGAAGGTAACAAAACAAGGTCGGGAAGTGGTGTGGTACGGCTGTCTCCGAACATGGCCGAGATGCCGATGTTTGAGATGGAGCTCTCATTTTGACTACTCCCATCGTGTCGCTAGACTCGCTGTAGTACCACTCGGTGCGACGTAATCTTGATTGGAGAAAAATAGGTAACGAGAAACGATATTGACTCTACTGGTCCCGGCGGAGTTTTTTTGCGGAACTCGTTTACGGTTACTGGTCCGCCGACGGAGGTATACTGATCTTGTCAAAGCTTGTCGACGTCCGACATTCATCTAGAATCTACGCTGAATGATTCTCTCAGTGGGCTCTACAAGGATCTCTTCGTGGCCTGCGCCGGATACTCGATTCAAGCAGTACGCTGTGATGTCGTACTGCGAGTGGCACGGTCGACAATAGAGCCAAGTTCTTTCAAACCACGTACTACCTGACGCATCTCAAGGTCTCTCTCTTCGGCTTGTAATATGTGGCTCAGACATCGTCTATGTGCAGGTGATTGAAACGGTTGACATTCATCACATTCACCTCCAGCGGCTCCACAGACGTCGCGGGATTTGTTCACGTTTTTACCTGTCCTAACCCTAAATGCATAGAGTCACAATCCCGACGGCGGTTTGTAACTCCATGGCTCGTTAACCGCTCCATGAGTCATTCAATTGGACAGCATTGTTAGATGGTCTTCAAACACGTACAGTGGAGCCTGCATCCTCAGCCAACAGTATAAATGGGAAGTAGTTCTTCTCAACTCTCCAGAAACTTTCCAGCTACTCAAGCTCATCAATACAAGCCTTTTATCCAATTTTTTTGTAAACACTCCTTTCCACGGTACGCCACCGCCCTTCTCCCTCTCGTTCGAACGCGCTGACACGTCGACTTTGCAGATGCAATTCCAGAAGACCTTCGCCTCCCTTGTCGTCTTCATCGGCGCCATCATCAGTGCTTCCGCCAGTCCTGCTATGGAGGAAAACGCGCGCCGCGAGATGAAGTCCTCCTTGGAGAAGAAGGAAAACTGCTACTGCTACAACTCGGACGACACCTCCGTTCGCTGCGGCAGGTGGGCTGACTTCGGCGTCAGTGGTTACTGCCCTGGCGGACAGAACCGCGTCTGCTGTGACGATTGCTGTGAGTTGTTTCCCGTCCAGGTGATTTGTTCCGAGATGTTGATATCATATCTGAAGCGCACCATGGATGTTAGATCAGAGCCCTTCCTCTGTATCAGAACTCGAGTTGTTCCAGGATCTTTTGTTAGTGCTTTTTGTAGTCGCAAATGAGGACTTTTGTTGCGTCTTCGAAGAAGGCAGAACGACGCCCTATAGCATTCGACCATGAGTGAAAAACAATGAGCAGTAGAGAGATACGAGGATATCTCGTACTTACGAGAAACCGAGAAAAGACTCGTGTAACAGCAGAGTTGGCAAATGAGCTCTGAGTGATCATGAGCCTCATGACCATCCAAAGCAAGATCAGGAACGATATCTTATGTCATACCGCGTCTTCTTGTTCAACTTCCAACCGTCATCAGCGCGTGGGCTAGAGCATTTGAACACGGCGGCGGGCGTAGAATGCCTGTGCGGGTAAAGAACGCGATGAAACTTGAACGCGTCGCGACACGTGCATGCCACATAGCTTTTATCGACGGCTTATTTCGGACGGCACATCGTTTTGTTGTCCACGGACCACGATCACTAGAGCCCAGGCATCCCAGGAAAGCACTAACAGTACACGGACGCCAGTATCGCCTCCTTCATCCTCCCGAGATTCCGCTGCAGAAAAAAATCGTAATGGCCTTGAGCCCGTCGGTTCTTTTCGCCGTCCTCCGACTTGTGAACCTCTTGCATTCCTACAGTGGCTTTGATTATAATCCTGTATAGGACTGAACATCGCCGCCATCTACAACCCAACGTCCTTCGACTGCTAGTATCGTCGATACCCAAGCTGTGGCGTGTTTGCCTATGACAGCTGGATCGAGGCTCTGCGTTCTGTCGTTCGCAGATTCTTCGGCATGCGACCTTTAACTAGTCCGATATTTGCGCATTCCTTTCTTCTGTTGTACATCCTAATACTTCTCTTCGGAAACTGTCTTGCCTTGGTCTACACATCTGAATCGAACGGGATTAGGCGTTCACCCGCACTATTCATTTGAAGATGTGTCCCACCTGATTCATTCATCTTCGCTGTAGACCAGGCACCCGCCGCTCGCGGAGACTA
>QLPD01001662.1:0-47500 GCA_003314085.1 Hymenopellis raphanipes | reverse complement strand
GGGCGTGCAGAGGCCTCTGAAAACGCTCCCTACCCTCGGAATCCGCATTTACATCGAGTACATTGGAAGTAAATACATAGCCACGCTTAAAGCGTGGAGGTGGTGGTACAGTGTCAGATTTACGCTTCAACGATTTAGGCTTGCTCATTGCTGCCTGAACTCGGTCCTGCACGATTGACTGCTCGTCGGGCTTCGAGTTGGATGAGGCAGGCTGGTTGGCTTTTGGCTGTGTGTTTTCCTCCGCACTCACTGCAAGTACCGTGTAGACGGCTACCCGGGCACGGAGAAGAGCACTTGCCCAGATTCCAATTCTGACAGATAACGCGACGACGCGTTGCAGGCTGGGAGCTGCCAGAATCAGAAGACCGCTTGCGCGGATTAGCCGCCTCAGAGTTGCGTAACATCTCTGTGAGAAGCGGTAGCTGGAGCGCGTCACGGTCATTGAGATTGAAAGGAGAGTTAGCATAGCGAGTGCGAGTCTCCTTATCACAGCGAATAGGAAACGCTGGATTCGAGGGGGAAGCGCGGAACAGCTCGATGATGAGTCGGCGATATCCCGCGAGCTCGTCTTTGCGGTGTGGGTAGATAAGCCCAACACCGGTGGCGTAAGCATCGAAGACGCGAGTCCACTCGGACTCTTGAGTAAGAGTTCAACGAGCGGTGGCATGGTCCTTGCGCAGAAGCACATAGCCTCCAGCAAAGTCCTTCGCATCCTCTTGCTGATTTGTGCCCGAGTGGATCGAGGCGTAAAGTTTCTCAAAATCCACATACTGGTTGAGCACAACGCAGCGCCAGAGAGAACGTGCAAATGGATCATGGAGAGACTGCATCTGACATGTCGTGATGATGGCGTCGACGTCCTTGTCATTGGGAGAGAGGTTGGTTGGTGAGGCCAACTGTGCGAGATGCGGAGCGGAGGAGAGGACCGAGGCAGAGATGCCCGACGGAGTAGGCTCCGCTCCGAGGAGCTTAGAGAGCAGCGCAGCCGATACCGGTTCAGGGATAGGATCTGGACCGGAGGCGGGCGCTTGCTGTCCAGCGGAAGCGAGGCGGTCATAGAGTGCTGCCCATGCCGCCTCCTCAACAGCGCGCTTACGCTCAGCTTCTTGCTCAGCTTGTTGCGCTGCTGCATCTGGTTCAGGTGGAGGAGATTTGTGGTGATGCTCCTTTCGAGCGTTAATGATTTGCTCGACCTGGTCGACATAGTCAGCCAGTTCTCCAGCGGAGGCGCCGGTCTCATGAGCGCGTTCCAAGAAGACTTCGGGAGTGGCGATGGTGCCATCCGCAAAGTCGGAGACCAGCTGCTGGAGCTGTTCTGCACGACGGCGAACGTCCTCACGGGCGTTCGTATCATCGTCGTCGGGAACAACATAGGAAGGAGCACGGGATGGAGAATGAGATTTGTGATTGAAATCGAGTTCGTCAGACGAAGAAGCGTCCGACTCGGATGACATAGTCCGCTTCCTGATTCAGGAACGTTCTCAGCAGATGTGCACCTAAGGCTGTTTGCGCAGGCTCCTCGCCCTCTTGCTGCCTTTTGGCTAGTCTAGCCCTCAAAGAAGGAATGCCCGCCCGAAGCGAAACACCCTCGCTAGGAGAACCAGAGAGTCACCAGAATAAGACACCGACCGGTCCTTGACCAAGCCTATCGAACACCCAAAGAGCGAGCCTGTTACAGCGCACTCAAAGAGCGAACTCGTCGTTCAATCAGCGCCCTGATTTACACTCCTTGGTAGGAGTCAGGCACACGCTGTACAACTAGGTGTTGAATCCGGTCGCAAGCACGGGTTGAGCCGTACCACTGATTGACGATGACAAGGAAGTACTGGGAGGATGGCCGACCCTGGCAGGTATAGCACGCTGAGCGGACAAATGAGATCGATAAAGCGGTAGGGCACCGCTGGGGAGAGGGATGTGTGGTTAAACCACAGGAAAAGGATGCAAAAAAGCGGAGCTAACTGTGACCAGATAACACAGGTTAGCAGAGATGGGGGTGAGACAGTGCAGAGAGCACACCTGTGACCAGATAGCCCACAGAGATGTCCTTGATAAGGAGTCCTTGAAAAGGAATGGGTATCTGGGCACAGAAGCCATCAAAATTGAATGGCTGGATATGAGACATAAGCACATACTGGGAGCAGGGGCAGGATTTGCGAGTTTGGGGTGTAGCAAATGGTGGCAATAGGCTCTTAGTGGGTCTATCCATCAGCCCTGAGCAGGAGGACTGAGTAGAGAGAGTAGTGCTTGCCTGGGAGAGCAAAAGTGTGCAATTCCCACAAATTGGGCACTTTGGGCCTGTCTGGACTGGTTTTGGGCTGGCTAGGGGGCTTCAGACAGTGCTCTAGAGGGGTGTGGCATCAGTCCTGAGCAAGAGGACTGGAGGGATAATAATCTGCTTGCCTCAGAGAGAAGATGATGGTAAAAGGCAGAGTATTAGTCATCAGCATTACACATCCTAGAGCACCCTGGGAGTGGCCTCTGTTGCTACTGCAACACCAAACACAGGCTAGGTAAGTCTAGGCCAATGACTGGAAGGGAGGTAGGCTGCAGTGGCAGCAGCAGGGAGTGAGTCTTTGATCAAATAAAGCAATTCTTTGACCAGATGACGGTTTGACTCGGTTTGAGTCAAATAAAGCTAGCTGATTTAACTTCCTTATGCAGGAAGGTGGGAGAAGGATGGAGGAGAGGTGTGGGGCGTGCAGAGGCCTCTGAAAACGCTCCCTACCTTCGGAATCCGCGTTTACATCGAGACCCCCTTTGATGGACACCTGGCCTGTTGGCTGTGCTGTTGATTGACAGCTGATGCAGCTTACCAGGGAGCCCCAGGGCCCATCAGAGTCGTCGCTCTCTTGCCCTCTTACTCTCATCATCTTCGCATTTTTGAGGTCTGCAGCCTTACTCCTCCAGTTCTTTGCCTTGAACTCACTTCCTACCAGTCTTTGCAGTGTTTCTCTGGCCCTGAGAGTATCGCTCTTTTGATTCCTGACTCTGCAAAGCTGTGAGTTCACCATAGACACTGTCTACTGACTGATCTCATGATACACACAGCTCCTTGTTAGATCTCTCAGATCTGAAGCCTGTGCATCGCACTAGGAGCCCTGCTGTGTGTATTAGGTGCGGTTTTATGCCTTGATGAGTCCAGATCTTGTCTGATCTGATGCTGTGTATTATTAGCTTTGCTAATTTTCGCTCTCCCTCCCACCTCTACCCTTATTATATATTAAGTAGACTACTCTACGTAGATAGCCCATCTTGATCCGCTTGAATAGAATTGGTCACGTGCCAGAAGTTGCTAACTAACCTCGTGTGAAACTTAAGCAGTGGTGGTCCAAGCCACTATCCGGGGTGCTAAGAAGGTGAGAGCAGATCCTATACACAATCCATTCGCAATCACGCAGTAATCACGCCAACTCGGAATTTGACACGACGCCATGATGATGATGACTTTTGCGTTCTGCTCTTTCGATGAGCGACACCAATGCGTAAGCCTCCCTCCATAGAGCGCAACATTCCTGGAATGATGGTGATGATCTTGAAGAGGCTGGACGAGCCCGCCATGATGCTAATGGATGGGGTCACATATCACTGCCACCACTACACGCAGGCCTTACCGATACCGACTCTTGGGCATGTTGTAGTCATGTTCGACTTTCAGTGCTGGTAGGTCTTCCCTGCGTCCTTCTCGTTGTTGGCCACCTTGCTAATCATTTTGTTCAGGCTTTCAAGGAGAAACCCATGCGTTTCGATGTTGGCGGCCACGACGGCGCCTAGTACACTCAATCCTTTCGGCTGCTGACTATTAATGTGCTTGTCTGTGATGCATGCAGACTCGTTATCTGGTTGATCATCCCTAAGTAAATAATCTTCTTTCGTTATACATAAGCTCATCTTTGTTTTCACAGGATTGTGTATCTCGTTTCACGTTAACAGAGTTCAACTGGTACGTATCCTCTTCATTTTGTTCAGTCTACTTTGAAGCGAGGCTCATGATCACGTTGTTCTGCTTACAGGGTGGACTGGAAATGTGGGGTGCTCCTTGTGAGCATACGACTACGATGAGCCCCTACAACAACCTCGTACGACTATGTCGCGCCATGTTGGGCTCACATACCCACAAGAGCCATGACCACAACGAATCGATGTATGCATATGCTCACCTACTTATTTGTAATTTATACATGTACATCCTATATTGTAGATTACAGTCTGGCTGTGAATACATCTTTTTTAATGACTGCTTTATTGTGCTCTGAACAGCTATAAATACAATTAAAAATCTGGTCGAGAAGAGGTATGGGTAATGGATCGGCCAAGTATGGTGTGTGTAAGTACATAAACTAGAACAAAGTAAGGTCCAAGTAAGTCCATCTTAGGACATATGCTCCACGTGTCAAGTGGAGTTGCTTCAGCAGTTTCCTAGCAGTTGCCTGTTCGGCAACTTAATCGAGTTACCTAGACTTTGTTACCGAATTTTATTTTGGTATGATAGGAAGAGCCGACATCGAAGGATCAAAAAGCAACGTCGCTATGAATGCTTAGCTGCCACAAGCCAGTTATCCCTGTGGTACGATTACTCCATTATCCTTAAAGAACAACCTTGAAGCTCCTGGCTGGTTAGGCTTTTCATCTTCAAGCCTCATCTCTGAGAGGTCAGATTATATCTTAAGCTCTGAATTGCTTCAGAACCGACTGCTATTTAGTTATTGAACTGCACCCATAATCTTGTAGTCGAACTATGAAACCTTAGGGCTTGGCTGCAGATGATCCAATCCTTTGCGTTTTTACCATGCAGCTGCTCAACTCTCATCTTGAATAGTGAGTTGAGGCCACTAGCAGTACACTTTTAGACTGCTCTTAAAAGCTAACGCTGTTCTTCGATTCTCCTGATTAACGATGCACTCAGTCTCCCCCTATTTAATCTCACTATTGTCTCTGACTTTTCCGCATTCCTATTTTGATTCGATCGATCGCATTTGGCTTCTTTCCGTTAACAACATTGCTTTTGAACATAAAATGGACGAAAGTACATGTACTTGCAGCTGCTTCTCTAATATGTGCTGACAGCTATTTATGTAGTATTTTTATTGATAATCTTTTTAGTTTCTCCACTGCAAATGATGATGAGCAACTTGTTTTCATCTAAAAGTATGACAACACCGCTGTTCTTCGATTCTCCTGATTAACGATGCACTCAGTCTCCCCCTATTTAATCTCACGAAGAAAGTTTCGGGGCTTTATCATGGAAGTCGCCGCTCAGCTGGAGAAACAAACCGTGACAAGTACATTTATTATTGTTATTTGTACACAATACATTAACTTACAGTTTGTCTCCAGATGTACAGATTACTTCTTTCCAATGTTATAGCTTGCTAAAATTCATGTTTCTAGATGGTGCACCGGCCCATCTTTACACTTCTCATTGTACATTTCAGCCAAATACACTTAATATTAGTTAATTTTTCTTAGAATCCAGCAAACAGTTTCAAACTCAATATACAAAAAGAATTCTGCAACATATTTTACGACGCTAAGAGAGACTGGTACATTTGTAAAAACGCCAAAATCTTCTGTTCTAGAGACCTCAACGAGTCCGCGAGTCCGCGAATTTTGCCCGGACTCGACTCACGTCGGGCACCTCGGAGTTCGGACTTGTGGGACTCGCGAGTCAAATACACGTGAGTGCGAGTACGAGTCTGAGTATCACTTTCCGGGGCGTGAGTCATCATATGATGACTCGCAAATATTTAGAGTTATATTTAATATAAATTTACTAATTTTTACCTGCTCAAACGGACCCTTGCGTCGCTCAAACGAGCTGTACGCGACAATTTCGCCCGATCCGACGTATCGGGCTGAGATCCGAAAGGACGCATAAGCGTCTGATCGAGTCGTTTTCCTTGCTTCCTACCACCACCACGATCACCCAGGATGCGACAATTGTTGCTCCTGCTGCTCTAACGATTGTCAGGCAGCCTATGGGGTGTTGTTTTATGATTTGGCTCTGTGCCAGCCATGCTGCTGCTGAGTGGATGACTGGACCGGGACCTGCGACGACGCTGATTAGAATCGCGACAACAATGACGCGATGAGGCGGACAACGGCAAGGCGATGAGGATGAGGATGACGACGATGTGATGAGGAGGAGGACATAGGGAAGACGCGACAGCAGCGACGACGACAATCACCACCACCACCATCACCACCTCCACCACTACCACCACCTCTCCTTCCCCACCATTACCATTATCATCTCCACCACTACCATCATCATCATCCTCACACCATCACCACTCCCATTCCATCATCATGCCTAGTTGACTGTCCCCGTGCCATTGCTCGGGGATGCTCGCTAGGCATGAATATTGGTGAATAGACTCACGAGTACTTATGAGTATCCGAGATGACTCGGACTCATGATGAGTACTCACGAGTAGACTCGCGACGACTCATGAGTCACCGCGAGTCGAGTCCGATGCGAGTCTGAACAGGACCTCTTTTGGCATGAATACTCATGTCATGAATGATGAGTCGCAAGTTCGACTTATGTCGAACTCGTTGAGGTCTCTATTCTGTTCTCATGACAGCAAGCCGCAGCGAAACAGCTACATGAAAATGTTTTACCTCCTGTTTACAAGGCTTCGTTCCTACATCTGCCTAGCCTTCAATCAGCCTATGCTCATCTTTGTTAGAAATCTTAAGGAGAGATCACGATAAGGGATTGCTCGAGACATTGCCCAACTGACAAACTTAGTATTCCCCCAATCGTACTGAAGTAAAGCAGGATCAACAAAGCAACAGTGCAACAGTGCAATACACTCTTAGAGGAGCTCTCATCCCACCTGAAGAGACAGTATAGGTGGAAGCTCATGACAGAGCAGGAGTTCACAGAGTTCTGCTACAAGACATGCCAAACTTCCATTTCCGTTGAAATATACGGGTTACCCCTTCCTCACTTCGCCTTACTTTGCCGCTAAGACAACTGTTCTCGAAATCACTGAGGCACATTCTTTGGCAATATAAAGAAGGACGCTCCGATCAACATCTCTTAGGCTCTTAAGAGCTATTGGAAAAACTTCCACAATAGTACGAGACTCAGAGATGAAGCTTCAGCTCGAGAGTTTGTTTTCACTATATCTATTGCGACATCTCTAAAGAACCACACCATGCATATTGTACTCATTTTAAAGTACACATTGTTAAAGGGAACTCAGCCGTCCCTTCCAACATTCTCAGTCATTCAGTCCGATTTCGTTTCTGCCATCCCTTCCAACATTCTCAGTCATTCAGTCTGATTTCGTTTCACCTCCATTCCTGATGACGTAACCATAATGGGTACAGGTTTTGCTTTGAGACTGCTTGCAAAGGTAGCAGTTGAGCACTGGTTTACCAATCCCATAATTTGCTGCCTTACTGGAATCACTAGCACAAGCCTTTCGCCTAGCTCTATTTCCTCCTGATACACCACTTCATTGCTTGAAGATCTTGCTTTAGGTGTTGCAGTAGTCGCTGGCAATGTATCTCCACCACGCATCAGCCCTTGTCGTCGAGAGCCCCACACTATATTCATGCACTCAAAAAATATGAATATTAACCATAATTATAAATGAGAGTCTAAATATTTTTAATACGTGGTTGTATTTTCGTGCTTTGTCACGTCTCCAAAGTTGGGCAAACTACGCTCGGGAATTTATTCATCTCATTGCTTTTATGATGAGGCATGCCTTGTACTCAGACATAGAGCCGGTATATGGCAAGATTATCTTGCTTTGTGCTGCAAACCAAGCTGCCATTTTATATGAGTTCTGATGGTGATTCATAGATAGCTCTGAAACTCTAGATGTTGATAACGTTGAGCCTCTACTCCACGTGTTCCTTTATGGGAAGCTTACATTTGCGCGGCTCTTCCCAACAATACTGGGTGTATTCGAATACTCCCTCGCAGCATCTATTTTACATTCAGATAGTAGCTTGCGCCATCCCGGCCACTTCACAGCTAGGATAAATAAACTGCTAAGAATTTTGCTCAGCAACGGAATTAACAATCGATGTAAACACAGATTCCGGAGGTAGGGAGCGTTTTCAGAGGCCTCTGCACACCCCACACCTCTCCTCCATCCTTCTCCCACCTTCCTGCACAAGGAAGTTAAATCAGCTAGCTTTATTTGACTCAAATCGAGTCAAACCGTCATCTGGTCAAAGAATTGCCTTATTTGATCAAAGACTCACTCCCTGCTGCTGCCACTGCAGCCTACCTCCCTTCCAGTCATTGGCCTAGACTTACCTAGCCAGTGTTTGGTGTTGCAGTAGCAACAGAGGCCACTCCCAGGGTGCTCTAGGATGTGTAATGCTGATGACTAATACTCTGCCTTTTACCATCATCTTCTCTCTGAGGCAAGCAGATTATTATCCCTCCAGTCCTCTTGCTCAGGACTGATGCCACACCCCTCTAGAGCACTGTCTGAAGCCCCCTAGCCAGCCCAAAACCAGTCCAGACAGGCCCAAAGTGCCCAATTTGTGGGAATTGCACACTTTTGCTCTCCCAGGCAAGCACTACTCTCTCTACTCAGTCCTCCTGCTCAGGGCTGATGGATAGACCCACTAGGAGTCTATTGCCACCATTTGCTACACCCCAAACTCGCAAATCCTGCCCCTGCTCCCAGTATGTGCTTATGTCTCATATCCAGCCATTCAATTCTGATGGCTTCTGTGCCCAGATACCCATTCCTTTTCAAGAACTCCTTATTAAGGACATCTCTGTGGGCTATCTGGTCACAGGTGTGCTCTCTGCACTGTTTCACTCCCATCTCTGCTAACCTGTGTTATCTGGTCACAGTTAGCTTCGCTTTTTTGCGTTCCCACTCACCTCTCTCACAGTAATTACATTTCATGTACTGTAAGGCACTTTACGATACGCTGAATTGATGAGGCCCCTTGGGGTCCGTTTTGGCTTAACTCTGTGTGAACTAAAAACATAGGCTCGTATCAATTTGAGTTCAAGCCCGATCCCAATACTGCTGGACCTTCTTTTTTAGCCTAGTCCTATACACCAATACTCTCACAGGCTCGAGTCAAGGACCTCTTATCTTTAATTGATGAAGATGTTTAGAGCTGTTCACACTCCCAAGCTGAGACTGACAAGGCGATTACCCCAGAATCAGCCTATGATCGACAATTGTAATAATGAGGAGGAATTGAACGATGAGTGCGAGAATGAGGAGGAGAATAACTTCATCTCAAAAAACTCTTTCATCGCCCAGCTTGCTTTGAAAGCAAAATCGTCCACTGCTGTTACCGCAAAAAAAAGTTTCTTCCAAGCTTGTAAGTACTTTCATACTTTTTTCCCTTCAATCATCTCATTGCAAACTAGTCGAACAGTGATACTATAAAAATAAACTAGAGTCAGCTGAAGAATGCTTAAAAACAGTAAGCATATTGCGAACTATGTTAAGTCATGACTTACACCTCACTTTAGTCAGCTCATACGGAATTTTCACTAGTCAAAAAGTGAGTATATTACCCACTGAAATACATGGGATTTTGCAACACATTTTCGAAGTTTCGCTAGCTGCGCAAGTAAGAATACTCCTAACCGCATGAAGATCGACTGAAGCCAGAACAGTACAACTATGACATTCTCCTTCAGATGTTGCTCTAAAACTATCATTCTCGATAAACTTAGTCAGTCACTTCACCGCGCCCTCGCATCACTGCAAGAAGAAATGCAATCGTAGACCTAGCTAAGAGTGCACATTTAAGTGCATTCGCACTTGTATTGCGGATCATTCGCAGCTTTGAGCCAAACACTCGCACTCGAGTAATACTCGAGTACTGTAATCTTACGACCCCATGCTCACGTTACGTGAACATGGGTCGTGAATTGAACTAAATTTTCTCCCACAACGCATAACACTCTAAAATTTGCCCATCAGAAGGCCCAAAAAGGAAATTTTTACTTGACGGCTAATGCCGCCACTCCTTTTTGAGTAATCAGACCCTGAATGAATTAACATTTTGTTAGTTCACAAGGATAATGTGTAACACCTCATGAATATGAGGTTGTAAAACTACAGTATAACACTCGAGGCAAAGGCATACCATCTCTTTCCCAAGACGTTTACGCTGATTATCACAATGCTTTTGGGGATTTACAAAGCTATAGAATGCAAATTCATAGTCTCGTCTTCTAGGCTCCATGACGATTACTCAATATTTATGTTTATTCGAGCATCCATTAGAGATGCAAGTCGTCTGCCTCTACAATAAGATAATTTTCAGGCTCTGCGCTCTTTTACTTCTAATTTGCAAGTTGACTCATCTTGTTTGAAATATATTTACACTGCATTTTTAAAGAAAAATTTTGATTATCTGAACAATAATAAGTTCAGATTTAGAATTTCTCTTCATCACCGATTGACTTTCCGGTACGCACCAGACTTCAGAGCCAAAAGTAAATCACCTTTCATACTGGATGTTATAAGCCAACATAGCCATCTAGTTGGATTAAATAAGTATGCATC
Organism: Hymenopellis raphanipes; assembly: GCA_003314085.1. Classification (NCBI taxonomy): domain Eukaryota; kingdom Fungi; phylum Basidiomycota; class Agaricomycetes; order Agaricales; family Physalacriaceae; genus Hymenopellis; species Hymenopellis raphanipes. The sequence continues at coordinate 36,983 of QLPD01001662.1, read as the reverse complement.
CTCAGCATTCCACGCAACCAGTTTCGAGTATAAGCATTCGAGGATTCTATAATTATTAATGCACATGCTCACCAGTTACTCAGATTTACCCCTCATTTTTACACACCTAATGAGGCTGGTCTCCAAGAGCACCTTCATCATGGATTAGAGCGCACACAGGAAGTTGTTACAGGTCCAGAAGCTGAGGAAGGCTACAACATGGATGAGAAAAATATGGACAAGCGTAAAGAAACTGCTCAATGAGTCCTGGACTATAAATTTTTTCGTACTTTTAACGATGTGCTAAGTGATCAAGCCTTCTGTCACATTGCAAAAAGCCCTGAATTAGAGAGTATATATCAATGCAAGCTTGAATTCGAGGAAACTATTGCTGCAGAAGTTGCTTTTCTAGTAGGCAGATTTTATCCTTTTCTGGTATATTGCTGACCTATTGAAATCAGATTCGATAGGCAGCTCGTGAATGGATAACGGGAACACTGCGACTCTAGTCATTTCACGGCGAACTTTAAGATTATGCCGCTTATAACCGCAGCCTTTCCAAGTTAACCAGTCTTTTTAAAGAAAAATAAGCTGACTTGACATATTGCATTCATGAGTCGTCGTGGTGCATGAGCCCATCGCAAATGGATCTAAGACTGAATGCATGCCGGCAGATACTCTTAGAGCGACAGCAAGTTGACCTTTCACCCAAGAAGGACAAGGACACATTCTCGCCTATCAAGAAGCGTAGAGTTGAGTAAGAGTAGGAGTATGTTGTGTTCCTCGATTTCATAAAAGAAGACTATACTATAAGTCGTCCAACTCCCATACCGCAGTTTGATGCCTAGAAATAAAGATTAGATAGTGGCTTTGGAGACGATTTCTATATTTCGTACATTGTGCTACATTACTTTAAATATATTTCATCTCAGTCGATATATCCCTTTTTTGTCAAATATCTATGATAATTGATTAACTTTTATTTGCCAAAAGTACTCTCTTTATATATATTGTTTACGAACACTATATTGATAAAATTTCAAATATTGATGTTTGACTGTAATTTGACATTCTCAGTTTAATTAACACAAATTTGTCAAATATTATAATACTATAGCATTTCAATCGTTAATTTCTATATCGAGTCATGAAACCTTATAAAGTAAAGCTATTATAGATTATAGTTGAAAAAGCTGAAAAAAAAACAGCTTTCATCAAAAATTTTTTTTTAATGGTTATAACTCAAATTTTTGTCAGGATCAATCTTAGGATCAGCTCAAATGCAGAATGTGGCAGCTGATACTTAATACCATCTTCTGCTGCATTTATATTACAGACTTACTTGAGGGTATAGTATAGAATCTTATAATCCTAAAGATCTAGAATTTTAATACTTCGCTTATACTAATAGTATATTTTTATTAGCAGTGAGAACAGGCTACTCAACCCAGTAGTCCATTTATAGATAGATCTTCAATGCTGCATTAGCCATTTTTGTATTTTTAGTTGTTTAATATATAGCAGCTGGCCTACATTAAGGTTAGCCACCTTCAGACACTCAATTATGACTATTCTACAAAAGGAACCATGTCATTTAAGTAACAGGCTAGTGCTTTAGCCCTCAGTCTTTCTTCTCACTGAAGTTTTAATCAAAATTCCCACGCTCTAAGCAGAGAATCGTCTACTTCATTCTTCATGTCTCACACATGCTACTGAGCTCATTTCTTTTATAGGATGTGTATGTATGTTATATACATTATATTTAGGTGTTAAATCAGCAATTTAATGATGTAATTAGGTTAGGAAGTCGTCTACAGCTAGAAAGTCGTCTACAGCTGGCTAAACAGTCTGAACTACTTTCAAATAGAGATACCTCATGTTCTACCGTGAAGAGAGGTCTGAAAACTCTTTAGTCATGCATTTATATTGAATGAAATTATGAATGTCTCTCATATGTTGTAGATGAATGGTAAGAAAGTAAAAATGTGTAGGAGCCTAACTCTTGCATAACTGCTTTCAATGGTTGAACACAGGTCATAGCACGCCAGTACTATCTGAAGGATGAATGAAATACCTTCCATATTACTTTAATAACAATATCCAACTCGCATTCCATGACCTCTGTGAATAGTAGAAGAGTATTGTTCATTTTAATAGTAGCAAAATAGCAAGTCAGCTCTATGAACGACTTTCTAATTTAATTATATCATTAAATTGCTGATCTGATACCTGGATATAATGTATATAACATATATACACGTCCTATAAAAGAAATAAGCTCAATAGCATATGTGAAATACGAAGAATTGAGTGGACGATCCTCTGCCTAGAACGTAGGAATTTTGATTAAAACTCCAGTAGAGAGAAAAATTGAGGGCTAAAGCACTAGCCTCTTATCCAAATGATATAGTTTCTTTTGTAGAATAGTTATAATTGAGTGTCTAAAGATGGCTGACCCTAATATAGACCAGTTGTTATATATTAAACAACTGAAAATGCGAAAATGACTAATACAACATTGAAGATCTATCTATAGATGAGCTACTGGGTTGGGTGGCCTGTTCTCACTGCTAATAGAAATATACCATTAGTATAAATGAAGTATTAAAGTTCTAGATTCCCAGAATTACAGGATCCCATGCTATACTCTCAAGAAGCCTGATTTAGTTGTCCTGGTATATCTCTTGATCCCATAGATGGAATGATCTAGAAATTATGTTAGACATCGATCTATAGTATCTTTAAAAGATTCCCAAGTTGCAGGTCATGGATATAAGTACAGAGCTTGCTAGATCTGTTTAATATGGCGCATTTTTGGTAATTTCCTAATATCTCCTTAACTATTGAAGCTATTGAAAAACCATTTATACCATTGAATTCCCAGCATAAAAAAACATAAGACAAGTGATCATTCCCCTCATAGCCATCCCCAATAGCAGCATTCATTATTAGCCATCTCATGCTGCTCATTGGTCACTTGATCAAAAATGCGCTTAAAATAAGGTACTATCACCTATCTTGGACTCCACTGATCATCTCCTATCAATTCCAGAAACCTTTTCCCACATCTCATCAAAATCTAATCTATTGATTATATGACATCATTTCTTTCATTTTTCTATAACATCATTCTATCCATCCTTTCAGATGACATCATTCCTCTCTTCACTTTTTTAGTCATGTGACTAGATTCACCGCTTTTTAAATCATGTGATATAACCCAAGCCAACAGAACCCCATTATATTAAGCAGATGTCGTAATGTATTATAAGCCTATAGTTGTAAACCTCATATTAGAGCCTATAATGTAATTTTATGCTTTATTATAAGAGCTTGTAATATATAAAAACTACAGCATAAGATGTTTCGATGACCATCTTGAGAACAATATCGACAGAGAATCTGTATTTGACGTAATGATAACCCAAACCCAGGGGTCAAGCAGATATGCTGAGAAAACATTTTGATGGCAAAAAGGCTAGCGGGGAATTGGGCGAGGAGGATATTGTCATACCACGATAGGGCTGTCTCGTATGGAGATGGATGGGGATCATGGAGGAGGAGTGGCTGATGAGCAATGAGTTTGAGTTAGATAGCACATCAGGAAACGCCTTATAAACTTAGATCACCTTAGGGCAAGGTTTATATTGCAGATTCCTCAAAGCAGCAGAAGACATTTAAAGATAACTTAGGTCGCCACAGGTTTATGTTATTTATATCATTACTTTAAGTTAACTTCTGATGCTTTAAAGTTAACTGAAAGAATTGCCTTAAACTTAGAGTAACTTATAGAGACTTAGGTTGTTCTGAGTGCCTTTAGATGCTTTGAAGAATCTGCAATACAAACCTTGCCCTAAGTTGATCTAAATTTATAAGGTGTTTCCTGATGCAGATGTGTATAATGATATAGAGCACGATGCCGAGGACTACAATCCCAATGCATCTTCCTTCTCGACTGGGTGGCTAGATGAATGACAACGCCGAAGCTGCAGATAAAGACATAACAAATGTCGATGCATCAGACATTATAGAGATGGAGACGTTGCTGCTGCGAATGCTTTGACGATCTGCGTCGTCATAATGTCGGCAGCCAAAGAGATGGCAGTCGCGGTTATAGGTCAGTGCCGTCCTTAGCGTTAAATATGTCTCCAAACAGAGATCAAGTTGTAAAGACATGATGGTAACAAGACAAACCCTAATAGTCAGATGCCAATGGCAGTTGCGTCCTCCTGTCTTTGACCAGCATATTGATGAACTGACGATTGTCAGCTGCGGCCATCTGATAATTGTCAATAGCTATATTTTATTATATGATCTCTGGATTTATTCTCTCTTTTCATCAGCAGAGCTTTTTTTAAAGTTGGTTGTTGATGCGCTATATGGCGACTCAGCGAAATTCTTAAGCACTAGTATTGGTACTGCAATGGACTTCTAGAGGTGTTCCAACCATTTCAATTCTGCCTACCTCAAGAATGTCACAGATGTGTAACCTCGACGAGACAATGGGTGGTGCAGGGGGCCCAAATGACTTTTACTGTCGACTGATATTATGTACTGATGATCTGGATGTAGTATCCTGCATCTACAAACTTTGGATATGATTTCTCTTGCAGTCCTTCTAGGGTAAGTGTACAAGGTTATTGAATCCATTCCTGGTGTCTATAAAATTTTTTATTTTAAACGTTTTCGCACAATCTTTCAAATTCTCAAACATCAATTCTGAAGTTAAGGCAAACCTTTGGAGCATCTGTGATATTTTAAATTTAATCTACCTTAAGGATATCACAAATGTTGGGTCTGAGCGAGATGGTCACCGCCGCGGCGAGGAACGACAAACTCTTGTCCGGAACCTAATTCATATCCTGAAGGCTTACATTCTCCTTAGTGTATCTACACGCTCTGGCACCTGTCGGAGCTGTCATCAACATTTGGTGAGTCTTTGAAGTTATTAAAATATATCTTGCTCATATTGGTTTCGCGCTCTGCAAGTTTCGTGCACAGCCCCAAGAATTTCAGCGTCTTCTTTAACAATGGTATTACATCTCCTGAGCAATCCATATCGCTTGAATTCAATCCGCCTCTTAAAGGTCGACTTGAGGTGGGATGGTCAGCGCCGCTGCGGGGAACTTAGTCAGGAACCCATGATATATCTAGGAAGCTCATATCTACTCCAACTGATATACACATCTAGACAACTTTTACAGCCGCTATTCACATTTAATGAGTATTTAATGTTATTAACTGAGTACTTACATTAACTTTGCTCCTTGCAGTTTTTATATACGGCGGCAAGCACATTCTTAAGCTTAAGCAGACTGAATTCTATTATCATTGCGACTATAAGCATCTTGCATTTTTTGAACAAGTATGATGCTTTGCTGGAAACTCCAGGAGCTTACAGATATTTGTTGCTATGCTGTAACGAATCTGTGAAGTATTGAAAATCCTCTGCATTCAACGTGCCACTTGGGTGTCACCGATCTTGGATTAGGATGGGATATTTAGTGACGCAGTAGGATCGAATATCTTCCGCATCGTGCGTTATCGATGTATCAAGGGAATAGATGTACTCCCATGTGTCTATGTGCTTTAGACATTACTGCTTGCGGCATTCTTTCTTGATTAGTGTTTTCTCTTATTTAGTTTATATTCGCTTGTCATTAAACTCTTGAACTACATCCATGTTCCAAGACTTAGGGAATATCGTGCGCATCCATGACTGCCGCGTTTTAGGCATACATTCTCTAGATTAGGATTTATAAATGTCTAATATACTTCTAGAAAACCATATAAGTGTGTAGATTTCATAACCACTGTAGTTGCATTCATTAACGTGCGAAGCTAGGCTAATGGTTGGCGAAGTTGAGGAAGTGAAATGAGAAGTGTTATAAATTGTAAGTCTCTTCTTCGATTCTTCAGACATAGACTGACTGTACAATAGTCGCGTGCTAAGCAGGCCCTATCAAGATGAGAAAGTTACTTAGGGCGGGGCTTCACTGAACTACCGCGTTCTGAGATTCAACTCTGAAGTAAGTCATAATGATAAAAGTTGTGTTTACCTTCTCAGAGTCATGGTTTTAATTTGATATGATTCTTCTTAAATTGGCTGCACGTGCGAGATAATATGCTGAATCAAACCTAATTGTGATCTGCCACCGTCTATTGCAGTTTTTCCCGAATGATAAACGATTTTTTCTTTTGTACGTCGCACCTCTCAGTTTCTCATTGTGCGATTGAGTCATAACTATTTATACCTGCTTCAGAAGTCACCGCCAGCAGCTATGTCGCGGCGTCCAAGTAAGATGCATTTCCGGTTTATACAAGTGGTGATGGGCAATTATAGTTCAGTTTCTGAGCTGCTTAATTAGCAGATCAAACCTTCGCAGATGACAATCCATAACTTCATCTTGTTTTTCATTATTTTTAATGCATTTTCATCTATTTCTTCTATAAAATCGTGTACTATCGTAATAATATAAAATATTATAATGATATAAGGTGCAATTATACCTGATTAAATCTAAAATCACGTCCATCACGACTTTTGACAGCCTTACTCACGACACACTCCTCTTCCTTGGGACCTTCTATTACGACATCGATGTCATCTAATACTCCTTTGGACACTTCTGATACACCACCACACACCTGGTACAGCTTACTCGCCTTCTGCAAGACCTGGATTTTCTGGCTCTTCAGCTTGTAATCCTTTTTGAACCTCAGCATCGACGACACATCCCAGCGAATGTAGTGCAGGATCTGGATATTGAGGGCTGCGCAAGACATCGCTTCTATAAAATGCGCTGGATCCTTGAGCATGGGAGTGCTCCGTATGGCATCGTTCTCTCGCGATGTGCATTCATCCAGCTTCCGCTGCTTCTCGTTCCCTTTCTCCATGTTCTCCGCTGCGCGCTGCTTATCATGAGTAGTATGGGCATCCCGTCTCTTCTGCTCGCACCCGGACACCTCTCGCTGGTGAGTCTCAGCCATAATGAACCGGTGTTCATCCTCACCGAAGGTATTATTCATATACTCCTAAGTGTTATTGTGCTTATACATTACCATAGCATTGAAGATGAACAATGACGCCTGTGGATATTTCTGAGGAGCCCTTTGTTTACATCATTCGTGAATGGCATTCAGGCTCGCGAGTGCTCATTAACCGAGGACTGCTGGATGAGTCCACCCAGTGCGTACTTAAATGAGAAGCGCACCCACATCACTAACGCGTCCTCCAGGAACTTGACGAACAGCACACATAGATTAGGAAGCTCTGCTTTGAGCTCGTCAATTGTGCTCATTGCGACAGGATCCCATTCGACACCCTTGAGAACGGCATTTCGCGGGAATGGATTGTTTCCCAGCAAGATGTCAGGGTTGTCAATCAACTTTGCAACATGATCCTGGACCTCCTTGTAGAAAGAACCAAGATCGAGAGCATTCAAGTCCTTATCGCCGTGAACAAAGGCAAGATATGGCTGACATACAGTCTGGGAATAGAGGGATAGGATGACAAGTTCTGTGAGAGTGGGAATGTCATGGAATGCATTCCAGACATTCAGTTCGATGTTTGTCCATCCTGACTGCACTTTCGAGTTGTGTATGTGCTTGACAAAGTTCCAGTAATTCTGAAGATCACTGATTATCTCGATTGCAGCCTCCCCATACGTGTCAAAGCGCTCATTACTGGTGTCTGGGAAGCAATGATATGCATCGCTGTAAATGCTTCCGAAGTATGCAAGGTGAGCATCCTGTTGACCCTTCTTGTCGTTCTTATAATTGAATATTACGCCAGCTAGAGCAAGCAACTTGACAGCACCGCATGTTGATGCTTTGAGAGCTGTCATCTCTGTTTCGGTAAGTGTACTATCAGCTGGTTGTGGCTTCGTGGGATCAAGAATTCGCTGCAAAAGCACTGCGTTTGCCTTGTTTGCCAGTGTGATAGAGGGTGGAAGGTTAAGAAGTGCATGCTCAAATTTCTTTGACCAGATGATGGTTTGACTCGGTTTGACTCAAATAAAGCTAGCTGATTTAACTTCCTTATGCAGGAAGGTGGGAGAAGGATGGAGGAGAGGTGTGGGGTGTGCAGAGGCCTCTGAAAATGCTCCCTACCCCCGGAATCCGCGTTTACATTGATCAGTACTGTCCAGATCTAGACTATCTCCAGAAGACACATCTGAGGTTCCCGCCACACTAGACTTCCCTTTGTTCCACAGGCAATCAAAATGACTCCGTGTTCGCTATGCGAACGCCGCCTGCTTTAGAGCGTAAGCTCTCCGTCCCTTGTTGTAATCCTCCGCCACAGTGTTGTCCGTCATGGTCGCCTTGTCGCGCTGATACGCACAGTACAAACTGGCTACAGAATAGGCATATTTTGCGATTTCTGTACGACCTCTTGTAGGAAAGACATGTATACGAATACACCATAGTCCTTGAGAAGTCTATCAAAGACTTCTAGGAGACTCTCTTAGGACGCGAAGAGACTCCAAGGTGGCCATTACGCACCTACAGACCGAACTCCCGAATCAACCGGAAGTTCCCGTAACGTTCTACAGAACTCTAAATGTGCCTGAATATCAAATACTCAATGCGCCCGGATGCAACACACGCATCCGTCGGACAATCGGACTTACAATCCTGGTTGTTTCCTCTCCGATGTATTCACTATAGTATCCACCCGAACACTAGGGACATGTTCTGAACCACAGAGCTCGTTCAGAAAGACCTTTGCAACGAGACTACTGCATTCATCTACTTGAACTTGGGATCCATACGGACCCTCAACCCCGAAAGCTGTGAGTCAGACAGGACTCCGGAATCACGCAATCTTGCATCATCCTTCCGTTACGAACAAAAGACCACGCGGATGCAGACAGATACATCCGTACCGCAGTGTTGAAGTGACTCAAACAGAACCGGAACCGCAACTCGACAGGCACCCTGTGTGGCCACTATAAACATAGAAAACCAGTTATCAGAACAGCCTCGACAGATACACTTCGAAAGTGGGGTATCATTCGAAAGCTATAACTCAGGTCTACATGAAGGACCGAAGTATCAAACCCAGAAGACAAAGTTTAGAAAGCTAACTACACTACGACACGTCGGAACCAACCAGATCCCAACCGGACTATCTACATGGTTGAGTCAGACGAGCACAAGGTGTTATATTAAATACCACGAAAAGCACGCCATCCGCGGACTCATACAAGTCACCCGGAGGTCTGAGGAACTGACAGTAGCTACCGAACCGCACCCACCAGTAAGAATAACACCGTATGTACCTGATTCTGTAGTATATAAGTACCTATAAAACGTCGTAGTCAGTAGTTAATCTACACCCGCGTATATAGCCATACAAGCGAATACCAGTATTTATTTGACTCGGAACTTTTGTGTCCACCTCAGTTTAAGTTAACAACCCAACCAGAACAACGTGAACCAGTGATAGTTACCTGGTGAACTTCGAGTTAGTACCCGGAAGCTTTGCCATCCGTACTTGTGAACGTCCCTCTGTCCCAAGACGGAGTTTAAACGACAGAAGCAAGTATCAGTAATGAAGTGACTTGAGAACACCCGGAGCCACCGCGCTTGCAACTGCTTCGGATTCAGACATAAGAAGTCAGGCCTTTCGTGTTAGTTTAGACCAACTTAACGTACCCAAGCCCCGCGGATCTTTACGTACCCAAAGGCGATCTTGGTCCCTGCGTTCTGTTGAGTTGAAGATTGAGTGCACAAGACAGTCAACCGGCAGTCCTCCGAGACTCAGCGTACTTGCGTGTCAACCTTTCGGCTAAGACATCGGAAGCTACCCCTTCTTCCGGAATCCCACAAGTTAACTCCCCAAGCTCCCTCGAACTTGCACCTGTGTTAGTCTAGGAAGTACACCTCTACCCCCTCCGTTTGGAACCTCTTTGAGTCACTCGATCTTGGCTCAAGTTGTAATTCGTTACGAGTGATAAGGTCGGATCCTTGTACCTGTCCATTAGAAACTTCGGAAGTTTCGAGTGATTGTTTTGTTTTGTATGTTTGAGTGTGTGTATTTCTGTGGCGTATTCCTATACTGCACATCAGCGCCACTGAGCCTCCTCCCAGTCCAATGAGGCCAAAGTTCGTCTCATCTCCTCCTCCAACAAAGCCACCTCTTCTTCTCAGCGCATCTTTCTAGTGAGTGCTTTGCAAAATTCCAGTCTAACAGCTATACACGAATCATCAGTATTGCGGGAACAATTCGACATACAAAACATACCTTCGTGCAATATTTCGGGCGCATCATTATCAGGACCACCCAATACGGTCCAAATCCAAGACATTTTGTCCCTCACTTGCTGCTTAATGCCCTCCGCTGTGGTCCTCGCTTCTCGTAAACCTGCGCGTCTGAGTCGCCTTGTCGCTGCAGCATTCAGCTCCACCTCCTCGGTCAGATCCAAGTCTCCATCCTTCAGCTCCTTGAACTCTTGGCACTTCTCAGCGCCCACAAGCGAAATCAGAGCATTTCTTGCAGCTGTATACTTCATAGCATGGGACTTGATCTTTTCGGAGACGGAATCCATGAGACCTTTAGCGCGTGTCGTGGCGCCCTGCCCCCGTACGTGTTTGTTGCGAAATTTAATGAGGTAGCGCTTTGCGACCAGCTTCAAGCGGATCGCCGTCAGCGCATCTCTTAACTGCCCCCGCCGTACCCTTTCCTCTAAGTCGACTAGATCGAAGTGGCACAGTTCTCGCTGGTCCTTCGGAATAACCGAAGGTAACCATAGCTTTATGTACTCAGCCATATTGGTTGTCCTCGCTTTATCTTCCTCCGCCTCCCATAATGCCTGTGCTGGAGGCATGAGGAGATATTGCTGCTGTCGAAAGGCCTTCAACTGACGCGCCAGTCCTACACGGCGCTCTTGAAGCTTCTCTTGCTTGTTGAGCGTAAGATTTAGCTCGCTTTTAGCCTCGATAGTAATGGAACACCTGGAAATAATCAGGACAACGAAACACGATGATGATAATGAAAGATACGCACGCGAGCGCCTCAAGATGTGTGCTGCGAATAACCAGTCCTTGCGGTGACATGTCCTTTGTCAATGAGCGCGATGCTTTTATGTCCTCGAGCTCTTTGTCAGCGCATACGCTCTGCTCAGTAACGCCCCCAATGGCATTCGAGGAGGCAAATGGTGAAGGTTTCGACCTGTCCAACCCCCAATCCTCCACCAACGCAGTCCAGTCTTACACAAGCTCCGGCCATAGACTCTCGCACACCTCCAAGTAATTATTTGTTTGCACACCTCGTTCCTTTTGTACGATTATTAAGCACCGCACCAGTAGTTTACCTGCAAGGTTGTCAGCGAAACAGTCAATAGTCATAAGTAATCAAGTATACCCAAGCCCATATTCTTTTGAAAATTATGCTTGTCACAACGATCCTCGATCCTATCATGGCGGTTCCCGACGTCCATCTCCTTTGTATCATTCGCCATCCCGTTTAAGACCGACCACACTCTTTCCGGCGCCTCGCCGTCTGTTTTGCCGGCACCTGGAAGGTATAACAATGACCAACGTATCTTGCAAATCATGGCGTGGACGTCCCCATGCGAAACGGGTAGTGCGTATACTCGCATTCCTTCACCTGGGACCCATCTCATTGCCAAAGGAAGCTTGGTACGCCGTTCATCAGCATGCTTATGGTATTGGCATGCGATGTCGTAGGTGAGTAAGACGTCCAAGCCACCAGTCATCTTCGTCGCACCCCAGTATATATAATCCATGTTGGACTACATCAGGAAATGCCCTATTGTGTTTAAGCCTCTTAAGATTAATATCTTTGTAATATATAACTTAAGGCTGTAAAAGTGCTTAAAAGCTCTGAAGATGTCTCAAAGCTAATGCATCAAAGCAGCAATCTTAAGACAGCAAAAGATGTCTTAAGATGACTTCATACACATGCTTGTAATACCTCAATCCTCATACAGCTTCAAGCTTCATACAACACACCAATGAACTCAAGACATCTAAAGACTGCTTAAAGTAACTTTATGCATAGGTTTGGAACACTTCTATCCTCACACAGCTCAAGACTTCAAGTATTAGAGCAACTATCTACAGATATCACCCATCAACTAACAGACTCTGAGCTTGTCGACTGTCTGGTACATAGAGGGATTGATGATGTCATTCAATAAGTAGAGATAGTTCCTGATACCAGTGGCGCGGTTCGCGGCCTATGCGGAAGTCATGGTAGTCCTTGGCGCTGCAGATGGTCATAGCCAAAAAGTCACCCCAGCCTTCGCTCATCCCTCCGCTCTCGCCCCAGCCCAAGCACGATGAAGGTGCCGGTCCGCCAGTGAGACGCGTGCTAAGTCCGTGACTGAGCTCAAGGATAACTATACCCGCCTCCAAGTCCCCATCCGTGAATGGGATGGCCGTGTTCCAGAGTTACATCCTCAGGCGACCGTTCTGAGAATCAGGCGGCGTCATAAAGTTGACGTTGTTGTATCACAAACTGTTCTGGGTATTGCCAATCGTCGTTGCCTTTACCACCGCGGTCAAAGTTCTACTGCTGGAAGTTGCTGGAGACTTCGTCGAATCCGTAACGATAGTTCAAGTCGTGGATCATGTTGGAGGTGTAGAAGAGCCGGGTGATGGTCGCGTTGATGTATTTCTAGGCGTCACCCTTCTCGGATTCCTTCGGATGGTAGGTATAGTCGAAGCCGAGTCCCTCGCCGGCGTAGGGACAGTAGTTGTCTATAAAGCGGTTCTGGCCATCCCGATTGTCTTGCGCGAAGACCTGAAAAACAATAAGCATCTTGAAGCTAACAAGTGATAGGTAGACGTACGTTGTTACCCTAGGTCGTGGTGGTGTTCCTCCAGAACTCCTTGGTGCTGAGACGGACGAAGGCCTCAAGGATTGTTTGAATAAGGAAACGAGTGCCAGCCCACGGGTGTAGCCAACGTATCATAGTTCTCCTTCACCAGATAGCGGTTACCCTCGGAGGCCACGTCACTGTTGTTGTCACCGCCGTTGCACTAGGGCACATAAGCAAGATGAAAAAATGAAGCAAAAAAGACGCACAGTATTCTACCTATGTTGTTTGAGAGGTGCGGAAGAGCATGACCCTTGGCGTCAACCATGCACGTCGCTAGCGCCGTGTGTGAATGATTTGCCACGCGTTATCATCCCAGAGTCGGTTCACCTTCGGCGGGTAGCCTCGGTCGAGGTCTTACGCGTCTAGCGAGGGCGTATGACAGCCATGGCCGTGATTCGCCGTCGGCATGTGAGATCGATAGCGGTAGTAAGAGGGAAAGAGAACGAGTCCCAACGCTGTTCGGATCGCCCGTCAGCGGGGGATCGGCGGAGTCATGGGTCTCTCTGCGGCGAAGGAATATTTCAGTTTTAGCTTCGCGGTAATGTGGTGTCTATGAGAAGGTAAGGAACTGAGGCTGACAGAGCGTAAACGAAGCCTTACATACCAAGAAGGCTCTGCCAAGGCTTTGGGCTTGGAGACGGCGTGGATAGTGGCGAGGTAGGCACAAATTGATGCTTCGTGTCGCCACACGTCGACGCCCGAGACGTCTCCTCAGGAAATGGCTTTGAGAGAAGGAAACAATGTCTCCGTGACCACGGGCAACAACTGGAAGTCGTGCTAGTCGAACAGTATTTAAGAGACGACATAAAGTATAATGAGCGACGACGCAAAGTCAGTCGCTGGTCTCATCCTGGGCGTCATTTTCTAGTCGACGCATCGTGCTCGCGCCTATCGTCCCGCGTTGGTGGAATAAAGACGATATGATATCGACTGCCATGCGGTCAGCGTCGATAGTGATAGAAAAAAAAAGACGTACCTGCACCCCGCCCCGCCAGCAAGTGGAGCAGCGCAATCTACTCCCGCTCTCGTCCTCGCAGAGCCTTCTCGTGAGTCGCGGCGGAGGTGCGCACTCTTGACGTTGGGCTATATATTTTGATGATCTGCTGCCCGTGGTCTGGGGCTTATGCGGTGATTCGTCCTGGGTCGGCTCATCTTATACTGGTGGTACCCCAAAGGATAGTGAGAAATAGGGCTTGGTGAGAAGTCGGGTTGAATCAGAAGGAGAGGACGCAAAGTCGCTCTCCATGACCACAGGCGACGACTCAAAGTCGGTCGCTGATACCGTAAATGGCGGTCGTATCGTTAGCCGCGGGCGTCGCTCATCATCCTGGGCGGGTTTGTCGTTGATGGTGGAGGTAGGAGCAAGAGAACGAATCCGATCACTTTGCGGATTCCTGGACATCAGGAAAGGCCTATATGCGTTTAGACATCTCAAGGCTTATGTTGCGCAAGCATCAAACTTAAGGCTAGAAAAGCTCTTTAAAGCTCTGAAGATGTCTTAAAGCTGAGGTATCACAACACATAACTTAAGACAGAAAAAGACATCTAAAGATAACTTAATACATGTGTGTTCAATCCTTCTATCCTCATGCAACTTCAAACTTCAAGCCTCATACCAATCACCTCAAGACATTCAAAGCTCTCTCAATGCCACTTCATACACACTCCAAATATTTGTGTCCTCACACAGCTCAAGACAACAAGAATCACACACCCACAAATCATATGTGCCTGTTGCAATAACACCTACAACATATACAGTGTAAACAAAGGGTACTGTTGTTACATAGACTAGTACATGAAACAACCGGAACATGGAGACTCTAGAACTCGATATCGGATGTGACCATTTCTCTCTCCGATCCGAACTGGCACAGTGAGCGATAATCCACTACGCCTGGAAACCATAGGCTCGGGGTTGTCAACATCCGGGTCAAATTTGAACTTGCCTCGCATGGGCGATTTCTCGTCAGCTGGCTCTGGAGGTAAGGATGATCCGCTGGAAGAGGAAGAGCTGGATTGGGATGAAGTCTTACCCGACTTGACTGGGATTATGTCGAGGACGGGAAAGGCGCTGCCGAAGTCATCTGAGGGGTCGTGCCGGAATGGAACAGCGAGACGAGCCTCGTCGGCATCGATGGAGGAGGCCAAAGGAAAGAGAACGAACAGATCCGCAGTTCGGATTTGCGCCGCGCCCTGCTGAGCGTCGTTCCCCAGCTATGAAAACAGCATGAAGGAGGCGCAAATGGACAAAGCGAGAGAGCTCACCAGCGCCGCCGAGCGAATACAAATTGAAGAAACACGAATTTGTTGTCCTGAGCGTCGATGGTGGTGGTCTGTACCGTGAATTGAGGAAAAGTGGGCAATGGTGATAGGACAGGGCGCGGTAGGAGGGAAGAGGAGATAGATGTATGATGCCCACGTTGGTGGGACTTACGCGTCGTCGTCGTCGTCCCATGCTGGGCAATAATGGCCACAGTATTTCCGCCATGGTTGCCGCTGTTAGGAAATAAATGGAATGAAGAAAGAAACTAAAAAACTCGGTACCTTGTATGCTGCCTCGCCAGCGTCATTTCCCTTCGCTTCCGGCGTCACAGAGCCTGCTTCTGGGTTGTGACTGCTTGACGAGTCGACGGTCCCAAATTTGAAGATCTGCCGTTCGTCATCCGTGGAAAAAGCTTGTGAGACGATGCCGAAGTTGGGAGGTCGGTCACCGCTATCGACTGCTGCCCATCGTCTGGACTTTTGCGGCGAATCGTACTAAAGTTGACTCACTCTCCGTCAGGCAAAGTCCAGATGAGGGCGACAGGAGGGTGGACGCGACAACGACCAGCCAGGAAACGGCTTGGTGAGAAGTAAATGTCAGACAGAGACGACGTATGGCGAGCTCTCCTGATGAACTTGGGGATGAGATCAACGGCATAGTCGCGGTCGCTTCCTAGCTCGGCGGGGGCGAGACGTCCGTGCGCGCATTCGCGACTCGCCCAAATTGAAGCCCGGAACTTTCTTGATGTCGCTGGCACTGTGGGGTGAGGTGGGGCTTATGCCTCCTCAACGTTGCCGTTGCTAGGGCAAGGAATGCGCTGTTTGTCGCTCGTCGCTCCCGCCGCCATCGGCGCTGTGATCTACGGTAAAGTGAGAAAAAAGGGAAGCACTTGAACGAGTGGTCAGAGACCTCAATGGCGTCCTTCAGCGGACGCCGTTGAGGCCGTGTAATTCAACATAAAAAGAAATACATACCATGGGTGTAAATATACTGCCTGCAACTCCAATGTTGCTCCTCTCATCACCGCTGGCGCCGCCGTCACCGCCGCTGTCACCTCGTTGCTCTGCAGCCTCGTTGGAGGGCTTGCGCGTCCAGCGGGGCCGCCGGGGCTCTTCAAGCCCGCAGACAATCCGTCAGATCCGGGTCAGAGGGAGACGACGCAAAGTCGGTCTCCGTGACAATGTGCGACGACTCATAGTCGGTTGCAGGTTCCGTACAAGGCTCCAGCATCATTGGCGTCGATAGCGGTACACATTGGTCGTCGTCTTGAGGGTATCGGTCGGAGATGATGGTGGCAAGAGAGCAAGGAACGAATCCGAACAGTGTTCGGATTCGCGGTCCGTGTCACCGGCGCCAAATCGCAAAGATGTCGCCGTCGATGGCACACGAAGAGGCCATATGGTGAATGCCGAACAGCCGAATGACTGAACGGCCGAGGTCCAGGCCGAAGTCCTAATCTCCCGCCAGAAGGCGCTGGGTCGTACCGCTAACGTGTCCTTACCCTTGTATCGCCGTAATTCGCGCGCGAGATACCTATTAATGTTGAGGAGTGTAAAGTAGCCTAAAATAGAACGCGTGTATTATGTAACTCTCAGCCTCGGAGTTTCAATTCAGATTCAGATTCCGCCAGTGTCCATTCGTTGGGGTACGCGCTTCTTTACCTCCTACCTCTACCATCCCTTCCTCACGACCCCCACTCTCTCGCCCCTTCCCTGTGTGCCCCCCTCCTTGTCAGTGATTCCTTCTACACGTCTACCCAGTACTGACGCGTTCTAGATTAATATCAAGGCGCGATGACAGATCGGACACAGCGTCGCGACCGACGCGCATCACGCGAAAGACAGTAAGAGACCATCAATTCTCTATCTCGAGCATTTCACATTTATGTTCATAGGCGGTCGCATGTTCATGGACGTACTTGCACCAACTGTGGCAAGTTTGCTCCCTATCGCACTGTCGAATCCAACGCAAATGGTAATCGCGGCAGTCTCATGGCTACTGTATGTCTTGTTATATGCGCATATATTTGCTTGTTTTAACTTTTCTTTAGTGCTTTGGCACCAATGACGAAACTGGAGTCCAGTGCAACTTTGTACGACGACCAACAGGCAGTCGCAGTCCCAAAAAAAACAAAAGCAAAACACGTCGCCATACACGCTCTCGATCGCGTAGCCGCTCGCGCACAAATAGCTCCGGCACTATTCCAACAATACGCATCCCACCGCCCGGCTCGCGCCGTCCCCGCCTCTCCTGCAAGAGTTCTCATTGCGGAAAAAGTCGTAATGCTAAGTGCCTTAACAAGCGCTGCGCGAAGCATTGCGTACAAGAGAAGGGCGGCTGTAATCTGCAAGGACATGAGGGTGTAGGCCTCTCAAATGCCCAGTCGGACGCCGAAGGCGACACTCCTCCTCCTTCTCCAGCTGCAGCCTCTTCTACAATTCCATCTACGCGACAACAACCTACGCCTCCCTCTACACAACAACAACAACCCGCATCATCTGTTCCGCCACCTCCCACGCAGCAGCCTCCCTCAGACACGCTTCCCGGCTTTATAGACCCAACGCCGCCTGCGCGATACCGCACGCAGATGCGGAATGCGTTCACTGCGCAGACTCTGCACTTGCAAGAGCAAGCTTCACTTCGTCGGCGTGCTGAGGCTGAACGCCAAGCGTCTGAAGCGGCGTTGCGAAGAACTGCTACTGTTTTTGTATGGACCTCGGTATGCGGTTTATAAACTGACTATATACATATAATCTGACCTCACCTATTTAGCTTGACAACGAGCCCGAGATTACCAGTGTCCAGGATGCACAATTCCCCATTCTGACATTATCCACTACATTTCTCGGTGATATCGGGTTAGATCCTTCAGCACGCTTTATTCGGATCTTTGACCTGATTAACTTGCGATGGACGCGCGTTGCTGTCGGCTTTCGAGTCAACGTACAGCCCTCTAATTCGTTGTATCTGATGCCAACGACACTTATTGGCTCACCGGCTAACATTGATCGTTTTCTTCCATCTCCATCTACCAGCGCGCCCCAGTCACAACCTCCTCATATTCGCCACAATTTAGATGCGGAACGGGCTGCTGTTAAACGGCTCAACGAGGAGGACACCCTCAAGCGTGCAGCGGCACTTAAACGGCGAGATCGAACACCGCCTACCGATGCTCCTCCGTCGTCCAAGGCACGTATCACTAAGAGCTGGAGTCCTCCATCACCAAGTAGCATGTGGCGGGATCTTGGTCCACGATTCACAGCGTCACCTTCTCCTGCTCCGCCTTCTCCTGCTTCTCCTGCTCCGCCTTCTCCTGCTTCTCCTGCTCCGCCTACTCCACCATCTGCAACCGCTGCAGCACATCCTACCAATTCCAATGATGAGGCTGAGGCGACGCTTGCCGAACTTCAAATTCCAGGCTATGGACTGCCATTCCCTCGAAGCTACTACACGTGCGATGTAGTCGACTTCTTCAATCGACATCGAGGCTGGAAAGCTGACCTCAAACGTCGCGCCTTTCACGCGACATTTGGCGTTAGCTACAACAAATCGACTTATAACGACAATCTGGATCGGTGGCGTGAAGCTCCTCAAGCAGACCGAGATGCTGCGTTAGAAGAACACCGGCGGGCAAATGGTCTCTTTTCGCCCATCATCATCCCCTTCGCCGTTCTGCTCACCAAGTGACAAAGCAGAAACTGCGTCGAGCTACGACTATCTCAGTATCCCCATCACCATCACCGCCGCCACCTGCTCAGATGTCAACCTTGTCTCAACCACCTTTATCTTCCTCTACTCGATCTTCTACCTCAGCTACAGCATCATCCTCTTGTCTGTCGCCAATATTTCGCCGGCGCACTCGGCGTTATATTGTGGATATCACAGACGACGAAGAGGAGGAAGAGTGCGAGGGCAAGGGTAAGGAGAAAGCGGTGCCCCCTGCAAAGACGGCTGTTATTATCGAAGAGGAGGAATATGTTGAAGACGATGGTGACGAAGAGGATGATGACATGTAGAACGGATATTTAGCAGCGATACCTTTATACTAGCAGCGATACCTTTATACTAGCAGCGATACCTTTATACTACTAGAGATATCCTTACTATTGCACTTTGTTAATGCGCCACATAATTTCAACTTGCCTTATATGGTCATTTGAAAATGTATGTAGGGTTAAGGTTTAGGAACAAGTATTGAAATAAGGTGCAGAGACAATGGACATACAGTTAGCTATTCTTGGTATACATATTCACGAACCCAGTATGTAGGATGAGCTCCAGCGATCTCCAACTTCTCGATAAGATCATCGTTGTGCATAAGCACCATCTCATCCAGAAAGAAATCATACCGCAGCCCTTCCATCTCACGAACAATAGACCCGAATCCTGCTAACCAACCATTAGTCTGTTCAGCCACCGACGTGTTGAAGAACCAACTACGCCCGTCCTCGCCAAGCAACTCTGGAAATGCGGCTGGGTTGCAGTGTTGCTGACACCATGCGTCTTCAACCGAGTGCTTGCATTGAAAGTGCCACGTATCGACAGAAAGTCCGACGTTGCGCCAGCGAGGATCGTGATGGACATGCTTAGAAAGAGTACAGTTATTATCGAAGACGAAATGGTCGGGCATGAAGCCGTCCCAGTACGTGCTGAGGAAGAATTGCTAATCAATGTGTAAGTTATCAGTCTAACATTTATATAGAGGAACATACAGCAACGGAGGGGATAGACTCGGAATGGTAGAAGGTTTCGCGCGCAGGAATGACACCGCATGGATATACCAAGATCTGCTCGTTATGTGTTCGCTTGCGAGCAAACACTGCACGTAACTTGCGCGGAGTCCTACCAATCACTTCTTCACCTTCATCATCATCATCCACCTCCACCTCGATAAACTCAACCTCATCACCGTCACCCTCGATGGGAATAGGAAGTGGTTCGGGAATTGGCTGCGAACTGTCAAGGTTGAAACGATTCGCCTGCCGGAGTCGCTCGCTGAGTGTAAAAAAGGCTTGATTACGCGCCGTGTAGCGACGCTCAGCATCGACGTGTGACAGTTTCGAGCATGTTCGCTTGCCTGGCCGTACCGTAGAGCGACACCGTTCCACACAGCAGATGTCGTTTTCCGCCATATGAAGTAAGCAGAAGCGATCCTTCGTACTCTCCAGTTGCTCTTGGCAGGATCCGTAGCTGCAGCGACAGCGTCCAATGCAGTTTCCATCACAAACGACGACAGATACAGTACGAGGTGCTAATGAAGTAGTAATAAGTAATGAACTTTGTTGTCAGTGATGAAAAGTCACGTACGCATGCCAGGTTGCTCGTATATACGCACACAGCGATCGCATCGGTGATGTTTAGCAGGCTGGCCATAAACCTTCATGTAATCGTTGCGCTCCTTGAGGGCATCACGAAAACGATCGCGCTGCTTGCCGTCATGTGGGAGAACGAACGGAATATCACGACGATAGGCGTCAAGCCAGAGGGAGTATAGAAAGAAGCCGTCCCAAACGATACGGTGCGATAAATTCAATCCGAGCTTCCACGAAGATGGCAGTTGAAGATGCCGATGCTGCTTGAGATACATTTGCATACAGTTCGTGGCGGAGACCCTTGTAGAGAAAAAAACAGTTAGAATAATAACAAACAATCAATAGCAGACATGTACCATCCAAGGTTAATCTGAAAACGCCAAAACTCTAGAACCTCCCGATCTACGTAGCAGTGGTCCGAGATCTGGATGGCGGTCGGCATTTCTGCAGTCTTATAATATGTGCGCAAGCTCTGGTGGACGGAGTAATTGGGATAATAGGCGGTGTCGCAGCCATTGCACTTGAGGTGAGCGGCCCAAGCCGCTATGGGTCCCCGAGTGGAGAGCAGAATACATTGCTTGTGTGACGCGGTTTGAAGCTTTCGTCCGTTATTGAAATGGGGGCAGCTGGAGTTCGTGCATCGTGTGGTTGAGGGCCAGAGTGTACGCGTCGAGGCTAAAAGTCATCAGATCAAATTAAGGGTATGGAACGAACTAGAAAACATACCGAAACCAAGGTCTTCACCGTGTTGCTTGAAGACATCCTCGAATGAGGCATCACTCCGCATTGCCTGGAGCAGAATGTCTTCCTCAGCTTCCCAGATCATCCATCTCAGCTCAGCCCAGAGTGTGAGGACCTCGATAGCGCTTAAATGACATGACCGCGCCAAAAATTCATGGATCGCAGGAGATAGGTGCACTGGGGGAGTTTCGGGTGGATGTGTTGCTGCCTGAACGAGGAGAATATCGGGCCGGATGACGATGGATACTCTGATGAAGAGTAGGATCTGAGATATGGAGAGAGAGGCCAGCGAGGGAGCCTCGTCTCTCCTGGCGCGCACAGATTCAAAGAGTGACGCAACAGAATACATAACCTATACCATGCGTGAGAAGGGGAGACTTTCAGATATACGTTAATCTGTACCAGGGAGTGGATACCGGGAAAAGGGCGGGCACGTAGGAAAGGGCGGATGTCGATGGGAAGAGGTATCTCGTTATTTCGCGTGCAAAGCGGACTGCCAGAGGCATTGATCGCGCAAACTCTGGAACAGTTGACGGTTACTTGGCGTATTGGAGTTGTAGCGCTAGGCGGGTACGGGCGGACGTCGAGAAAAGAGGTATCTTGCGCGTGAGATGATGGTGGGAGGAAGAAGAGAAGGATGGACTAAACAGTGATCGAACACGGTGCGCGATCGAAACAGAAACAACACTCCTCAACATTAATAGGTATCTCGCGCGCGAATTACGGCGGTACAAGGGTAAGGACACGTTAGCGGTACGACCCAGGGCCTTCTGGCGGGAGATTAGGACTTCGGCCTGGACCTCGGCCATTCGGTCGTTCGGCTCTTCGGCAATCCCCATACTGCCCCGCCCTCCGATGGCAGGCGAATGACGGGTCCATGAGTAGTGATATTTCATGAGGAGTAGTCCCCATAGTTGAGAAAAACATCTGTAAAGTATCGGAGAAAATGAAATGAAATGACTTACTGAGTCCCACTGGTCATAACAAGTCGCGCGAAACAGAATTCCGATGATAAGTGTCATCTTTGACAAGAGATGGCCAGCTTGATTCAAGCTCAGATAAATGGACTATACTGTAAAGTATATTTCCCTGCAAAGAGTGCAGCCGCTGGAGATGTTTCTCGTGCTGGAGGACACGATCTTTGGTATACCTGATGGTATACTTGCTACGTAAGGAATTCTCAAGCCTTGTAGCAATTATATTATCACAAATTTAGCCTAGATCTATGTTTCAACTTTACTACAGTAGATTCCGATACTTACATTTTTACTCCGAAGGCTTCGTCGTCGTCCCGAACGACGTTGAAGTCGTTCCGTCGCCGATTCGGCGTTTGCCGAACTGTGATCAGAGGTCTTTTCTCGTCGTCTCTCTTCTTTTACCACCATGACACGACTGACCGACCTTGCCCCGGATTTGTGGCTGGCTCTCCTTCTCGTCTTCTCTCATGCTCCTACTCTCTGGATTCCCGGGCTCGTCGCCACCCACGGCTTCCAACAGCTGTAGATGACCTTCATCGGTACTAAGCCCCTACGGACGAGCGAGGCTACAAGCGCCATTGCGCTGGGACGATTTGGGTAGCATGGAAACCCGTCGCTGGGCAGTACACAGGCTTGATACATGGCCTTGGGCCGGATTGAGGGCACCGCATCGTCTGCTGCCAACGCGGCGCAATTTGGTACGTTTATTTCTTCTACTTGATTTTATTTCCATTTTTTTCAATAGCGTGCATCAACACCGGCTACATGCCAGTGGTGTCGCCGAGCTATTATTCCCTCTTTCTCGAGTTCCCATCCCATCCCACTGATTTCGACCATTTTGCCAAGTCGATTTGCCGCCGGCACGAGGCCACGTCAGCCTCACGTGCCGGCTGGTTTAAATTCCGATCGAACGCAGGTCCTCTTTCTACGACTTCTCCTCTCACCACCACGCCACCACCTCCCGACTGCTGCTATGTGCACAGTCGTCAATTCGGCGCTGCCTTGTGCACGTCGACTGTTGCGACCTCGCTGGATATCAGACTTCTCGCCCACTCGCGGAGGACGTTGGCCTCCTTGTCGTCGTTGTCTATGACCTTATGAGGTGCGTAGCTTCGTCTCTCTTTTTCATACTCTTTAAAAATTTCCCTTCGTAGGCTTTGCACCATGGATCACACGCAGCGACGGCAGCTACGAGCACCGACATGATCATGAGACGAGGACGTTGGCTACTGCACTGAGCGCGACGCTGAGCCTCCCAAACACGACGACGACTCCTCCCAAGCACGACGACAACTCTCACGACGACTCTTCCCAAGCACGACGACTCTTCCCAAGCACGACGACTCTTCCCAAGCACGACGACGACTCTTCCCATGTACGACGACGACTCTTCCCAAGCACGACGACGACTCTTCCCATGTACGACGACGACTCTTCCCATGCACGACGACAACTTCGCTGAGGACGACGATGACCCCCATTAAGCACGATGAAGACACCGAAGCCGATGATGATCTAGTATGACTACGGCCCTCTGGAGGCCACGATGACTCTTTCTCTGCATGACGACGACTACGTCGAGAATGTCCTACTGCTGACAACAATGATGATGGTTCTATGCTCAACTAGGGCCGAGGACTGCGAGTCCTACTGAGGACCTTGCCGAGGATCACGACGCACAACGAGGACTATGACAAGCATCGAGGACCGTGACGCACACCGAGGACTATGGGGGAGGATCACGAGCGCTATGGTAAGGACCACTGAGGACTGTGTGATGCACGACGA
The DNA here is from genome assembly GCA_003314085.1 of Hymenopellis raphanipes. Classification (NCBI taxonomy): domain Eukaryota; kingdom Fungi; phylum Basidiomycota; class Agaricomycetes; order Agaricales; family Physalacriaceae; genus Hymenopellis; species Hymenopellis raphanipes. The sequence goes on along the minus strand of QLPD01001662.1, from coordinate 13,069 downwards.
GTACCGAGGACTGATGCACGACAAGTACTGACGGACGACGAGCATCACGACACATACGGAGGGCCATGATGCGAACCTCGAGGAGCATCGAGCACCGTGCCGACGATCATGTTGAAGAGCACCGAGGACCACGATGCCGCCAAGAGACCACGACACGGACTAATCACTGTGGATGATGAGGGGCAACGGTCGAGCATGATAAGGAAGGCTGATGGTATGGATGCAGACAAGGACAAGGACGCCATGGACAAGGACATTCTAGGTTTATTGGTGATGACATACTGCATTTGTTTATTTACATTGGACTTTATGACTTGAATCTGTTTTCATATTATGCTTGATCTGAGTTTGTAGTGCTAGTTTCTTATAGGCTAAGGTTCATATGAACATGTCTTTTAACTGAACTTTATGTGACTTGGCAGAGCTTTTCGAGTATCTTTTGCTGTCTTTCAAGATGCATGTGGATAAGCTTAAGAGTGAAATATGATACATTGAGGACAAGGTTCCCAGAGACATCAGCTTTGGAATGACTTCAGCGTGCTTTGAGATAGCTTTGGGAGCGCCTTTTGGTTGAGTGCAAGATATAATACAGCCATCTTTAGAGAAGGTTCTCTGAGACATGTGCTTTGTACCAACTTTAGAGTGCTTTTTAATAGCTTTGAGAGTGTCTTTGAGTGCCTTGGCATGTCTTAAGATACATGTCTCAGAGAACCTTCTCCGAAAGAGTCTTTATAGCCTTCTAGTCTTTGCTGTCTTTAAATGCTTTAAGTTGTATTAAGTCGTCTAAACGCATATACACCTTTCCAGATGGACCGTGGCTCCGAAATGGCGAAACAGACTTTCATCGTAAGTACTGTCTACAGCCACAGATGGCTGACTTCATTTGAGCTAGATACAATAAATCTCATTGTAAAATATTGATTCCAGTAAAATTTCTAGCAGCCGGTGAGGTGTCTGGCGTTGGAATGCACAATCTCAGCGTATACCCGATGGTATACTTGCTACGTAAGGTTATTGCGAGGTGCTACAGTGGTTTTATTACCCCAAATTTAGCTCAGATCTATGTAGTACGTATACTGCAAGAATTCCCGATGGTTTTTCTTGCACTCCGAAGCCTTTGTAGCTGTTCCGAGCGACGTTGTTGAGGTCACTCCGTCCACGATCCGGCAAGTGCCGGATCGTGATCAGAGCCCTTTGCTCGTCATCTCTCCTCTCTTACCATCATGTCACGTCAACGACGAAGAGGCGTTCAGCTCCAGACTTTCCTCTGGGGCCTCTTCTTCTCATTTTCTTTTCCTCCGGAATCCCCAACTCGTCTTCACGGCTTCCAACAGCCGTGGATGACGTTCGTGACAGTAATTCCTACGACGGGGCTACCGCGCCACTTAACACGGAAGTGCCGGAGCGCTAGAACACCTCAAGCTAATCCCCGCCCTGCCGTCGCGCAGGCTTCAAGCACATCGAGTAGGATTTGGGCCGCCGTGTTCGACGCAGCGCTGGTTCGTGCTTTTTTTGAATTTTAAATTATCCATTCATTCATGGCGCCGTCACCGTCAACCATAATTATCTTTCCCATTCGCATGCCCGCACTCATTCCGTGCCCAGAAAATTGCCAAGTCCATTTGCCGCCGGCACTTGAGGCCACGTCAGCCTCACGTGCCGGTTGGTTTAAATGCCTGATCGGGATGCTCATACAACTTAGTCTCTTACCATTACCACCACTTCCCGTCCGGTTTCGACATGCACTGCTGCTATGCGCACAGTGTCCGTAATTCGATGATGCCTTGTGCATGTCGCCCTTCGCCGCTGCTCTGCGCACGTCGACGTCTATGGATTTGTTCTTCGACAAGGTATTGGTCTTGCCAGGTGTGTAGCTTGGTTAATCTTGTTTATACTCTCATTCTGCTGATAGGCAGGTGTATCTTGATGATGCTTCCAACCACAACGATGACTAGACTGATGACGACGCCCCTCCTCAAACACAAACAACGACTCCCCAAATGCAATGACCACTTTTCCCCAAACACGACCACGACTTCCCTCAAACACGACGACGACTTCCCCCAAACAACACGACGACTCTCCTGAACACGATGGCTGCTTTCCCCAAACACGACGCCAACTTTCCTCAAACATGACCGCTGCTTTCCCCACAACAACGACTCTCCCCAACAGGACGACGACTCTCCCTAACACGACGATGACTCTCCCCAACACGACGACTCTCCCCAATACGACGACGACTCTCCTCAACACGACGACGACTCTCCTGAACATGATGACCACGACTCCCTAGAACGTCGACTTGCAGGGCTCCCGGCTTTCTTCTTCTGCATGCCAACCACCTTGGCCGAGGACTGTGATGCACGCGTGTCAAGGACTGAGCATCGAGGATCGTAACACATACCAAGGACCATGGAGAGGATTGCGAGCACTGCGCCACACACCGGGGACCATGACGATGAGGAGGACTAACCATTGAGGAGGCTGAGGGGCAATGATGGAGTACGATTGGGAAGGATGCTATGCATGAGAACAAGGACATTCTTGGTATATTATACATCCATACTGTTACCGTAGTGGTAAATTTAATTGTATTCGTGTATTTACATTCTAAACAATATGATTTAAATCTATTTTCATAATTCTGCTTGGCTTGAGTTGGTAGCTTGCTGATTGTCTTGAGTGGACTTGACATGACTTGAGCAGAGCTTTTGGAGTATCTTTTGCTGTCTCTAAGATGGATGTGAGTGCAATGTGGTACACTCAGGACAAGGTTCCTGTAGACACCAGCTTTGGGGTGACTTCAGAGTACTTTGAGATAGCTTTGGGAGTGCCTTCAGGATGCACTACAGTCATCTTCAGAGAAGATTCTCGGAGACATGTGCTTTATGTCAACTTTTAAGGGCTTTGTGATAGCTTTAATAGTGACATAGTGTCTTAGAGTGTCTTGGAGTGCCTTAGGATGCATGTCTCAGAGAACCTTCTCCGAAAGAGCCTTTGCAGCCTTCTAGTCTTTGCGATCCAACCACCTGATGGCGATTTCTTGAGATCCTAGGTCAGAGCCAGTTTGAGTATGAGTTGAGTATGAGTTTTACTCAAGTACCCCCGGATGACCGGAGACATGTACTACTGGATTCTACGTACTCAATCTTCCCTCAAGTGTCACTCAAGTGCAATAAATTTCAGTTTCTATTCACCTCTCGAAGCAATATTGAAGGTCTACTCAAGTCATACTCAAGAAGTACTTGAGTGCCACTGCTCCAACTCATCTTTCTCCTCCTCCTCCTCCTCCTCGGCGCCACTATCTCCATCCTCCTCTTCGTCCTCACCCGCCAGAGCACGGTCCGCCTTCGATGCCGCCAATCGAGCGGACTTGGCGACAGCTTTCACCCACGATTCCTCTAGGCCGGGAGGCAGGGATATGTTTTCCTTCTTGAGCTCCGTTGGGGTCTTCTGCATCGGCTGTTTCCCCTCCCTCACATCACGCGCATGTTCCCACAATGCCTTGTCGCGAGGAAGATGGAGGATGTGTCCGAACCCGGCGCGATATACCCGATCCTTCATCCGATCCAAGAAGTCCTGGTACAACCAAGATCGTTCACGCGCATAAGCCGCATATCCCGCCTTATCAGGGCCCTGTGCGTCGTAAACCTTTGCGCGGCGCATCCATGCGTTTCGTTCCAGACTAAAAGAAGTGATCGTAAACATACAATCAGCCTCCGCTTTCTCAGTCGCTTCCAACCAGCGATCTTTCTCGGCGCCCAATCGGTACCAACGCACGCGCTCGCCTGGAAAGTGATCAGTAACATACATATACAATTCTAAGAGGCTTACCGTCAGCTCTCCATTCTTCGACGTCCTCTGTTGTAATGTTTCCTCGCTCCTCTAGCCTATATATCCACCCTGCGTTGACGTTGGTGGTGACATTTCCGTTCTTCTTTGCTTTTGACTTGTTTGAACTTGAGGAGGCTATTCGGTTTGTGAGGAAGACAGTTCTAAACAAGAGACTTCACACTTACCGCCGCCTTCTTCGTCGGTATGTTTTCGCTTGACGCCACCTAATGATTGCTTAGTACACACTCTCGACCATTGAACAATACATACCAGGTTGGCTTTCCTTCTCCTTGGCTTTCTTTGCAGCCTTCGCTCTAGTCTGGGCCGTGGTTTTCGAAGTGGAGGCCTCTCCTTGAAACAACGTTCAGAGTAAAGTTGCCAAGACATGAAGCTAACTGACCGTCTGATATCCGCTGCTCCCTTCGAGCCCGCTCCATGTTCCTTTCGTTCACGCCGCCACCCTTCACCTTCGCCATATTGTTCGTTGTTCCCCGACGCTGATACATATAGTGCGCGTCACCGTCATGTCTCCGAGAGTCGCCTGGTACCCTGGACTCGTCGACGCCCTTTTGAAGGAAGGTATCGTGCTTGGTCATCGTCCATGTATCGCGAAGTTGGGTCTGATTTATCATTCCCAAGGTCAGAAGAGCCTCTCTGTGAGCGTTCCAGTTGGCAATAGCTTTGTTTCGTTCCCACTCGTATTGTCTTGCAGTGGTTATCGACTTCGGCACCGGTCCATCATACTTGATCTTGGCTTGCAGAGCCTCGACCGCATCTTCCCCGTGAACCCGAGCTTGCGATGCCAGCGTTCTCAAGCAGTCCGCCATCGTTGTGACCATCTGCAGCGCTTGGAAGGCGGCACCTTCCCGAACTTCGGTCTCCAGCTGCACAAGATAATCCAGACGTTCTCTGAGCATCGGTGTCAGCGAAGATGGCAGCGCCAATGCCCACGTCTCTACACCGTCCTCGCTGTCATCCGCCTTCTTTCCACGCTTCTTTCCGCGCTTCACAGTCGTGCTCTTCGCTGGCTGCTCGTCTTCTTCCGACTCCAAGTTCTCCTCAGCCTCCTTCAGAATAGAGCCGAGATATTTCCGCCGAAGATCCAACCATACCTCCATTTGTTGCTCGATGTGTTTGCGGGCGCGCCGAATCGTTTCTTGGTCAAGGGTTGATGGATACTTTTTCTCTCTGGCGATGAGCATCACCAGGTCGCGTCTGCTTCAAGTTAGACCGCGGTACTGACAAGAGGAAATCAACACACTGCTCTTTTTCCAGGCTGACTCCTTGAGCTATCCAGACGGCGAGGTCGTTCGACTTTGCACCTCCAACAGACTGAACGGGACAAGGATCGGCCGTGTAAGCCTTTATAACTTTGTCTACGGACGGCACTAGTGATGACAGTTAGAAATGGATTTATGACTGCGTATACCACTCACTCTTCTTACTCCGATGCTTGTATGGACTCTCGATATCCGTTTTAACCTCCTTCCCCTTTGAGTTTGTTGCCCATGTCCAAGACGCGCCGTTCAAATGAGCGAATTGTGCTTTCCAGCCGGGGATTAAGGTCTCGTTTTTGGCGGTACAAGCAGCGAACTCGCGATCGAAGGCACGGTATTGTGAAACGGCATACGTCAAGTCCTTGTATAGCAGATTGGCTATGAAAGATTGTTAGCGGTAGATGTAGGCCACATACTAGTACTCACGCATCGCCATAGTCTTCCGATAGTTCCAGTCCATCGCGAGATAGAAGTAGATCTCATGTCCGTGATGGATATTCATTTGAAAGATCAAGGGCCCGAAAGGATTCGATGTCGGCCAGAAATGCTCCGATGTCTCGCCATGGAAATGACCGGCGCATGACATGTAGAATGGTCCGTATATGTACTTGCAGATGTCGACATGGGCATAAACGTGGGTGGCGCCAATCATTTTCCGCATCTGTTTGACGACGGGAAGGAGATGGACGAGTTCCTTGTTGTTCGCGAATCTATACTCCAAGTTGACACAGTATTGACACATGCAGTCATATGCGTAGTCTACTGGCGGAATGGGATCGCCCTGCTTGAGTCCTCCAAGGCCGCTTCGTTCGAGATTTCGAGCCGTAGCCATGTCCATGCTCTTCTGACTGAAACAATGTTAACTTCCATCAGAAATACCGCTTGGAGACGTACTCTTCTCCTCGTGGAAAATCCACTGTTGAATAGACGAACGCGTGGCAGCACTGCCCTTGCCCGATGCCACTGTACTGACAGTCGGCAAACCGCTTGCTTTTGTCGTTGGACGCGCGATGGTTATTACAAGGTACTTTCTGTGTTTGTCGTGAGTCTCTAAAGACCTTAGAAAGTCAGGCACCTACTTCTTCGTTCTTCTTGGCCTTCTTCAGTTTCCGTGCCCGATACTCTTTCATGGTGTCTGGGTTGGGTTGTAGACCACGGTCTCCGAGTAAGTTGACGTCGTCTGGGTCACTGTTCTTCTTGGCGCAGTGTATCTTGAAGTTGCCGTCATTCGTTTTTTGGATAACGCAAAGATGCCTGGTGATACTGATTACTACTGATCTTTCCAAGACAAACAAGAAATGCACCGATATTCGGGGGGAATCTCCGTCCAGTTCTTGGGCATATTAAACGCATACTCTGGACACGCCGGACACAACACCATAAGGTGATCCTTCTGTCGATGAGGAAACTCCAGGTACATCTCGTGTTGGGTCCCTGAACGGCGCTGAGACTTCATCTTACACCACATACGAAAGACTCGACGGAGCTGCTTCGTCAATTCCTAGAGTCACCATGAGAACATGTCGTTCACACATGAATCAAGACTTACGGAGATAGACCAGGGATTGGTGTTGTTCGTAATCCGCTGCCAGGCCGCTACAATCGAATTATAATTGAGGGCTCCTTCCACATGTTGTAACTGAATTTTTCGCAGCCAGTCGAAAGTAAACGCGCTTCGAGGCTGGAGAGCGGAACCGGGGAAGAGTCGAGCTGCCATCAGCTGTGCGACGCGATCAACTTTGACGCCACATCCACAGAAGCAGACCGAAAAGTCGTGAATTCCGGTTATGTCGACGACGATAAGTGGCACAGGTTTTGTTGGACAAGGGCATCTATCACCGTTGTGACCCATGTGAGGTACGAGTCCCAAAGTACGTGAGTCCTTCCTCTCAAAGTAGCCGTGTTCCTTGTTCCATACGTCAGCCCAATGAAACCAACTACGACGATGTCGGTCAACGAAACAAGCAGGACAGGTCAAGCCAGAGAATTGACAATCTAGACACCGCACGGTCCGCTTCCCGCGAGATACTTGGCCCCCGCAATCGCAGTCTTCGTCCAGGTGGGGCTCCGCTTCCAGCGCCATCATCGATGCATGAAGCGGTGCGAGTATGTCATCAAAGTTTTCCAGAGCGGTTCGTGTCTACATGATGTCAGAACTATCCAAGTCAAATTAACTGTATCACATACCTGTGTCTTCTCCTTTTTCTTCCCTTTCTTGTCCTCTTTCTTGTCCTCATTCTTCTCCGGCTCTTTGGCAACCTCTTGGGCCTGCTCATCGCTACCGTCAGGCATCTCGCCTTGCATCGCCGTCTGTTCCTCCTCCTCGTAGTCGAAGATGATCCAAGGCTCGTCGGGCGCGTCCCAGTCGTATTGAGCAGCAGACTCGATGACAGATTCAGTCACGGTCATCTCTCCAGAGGAGTCGATGTAGACATGTGTGTGTGTTGCCGGTTCGTCTCCAAAACTCTCAATGTGTGGCGCGGCGGCTTTCAAGATGGCCTCCATCTCGCGTTCTTTCTGGGTTTTTCGAGGCGGCATGGTGAATCGTAGTGTAAACGTCGCGTCCTTGTGTGGGTGGCGTGCGTGGCGGTGGGGTCAAGGATGAAAGACGAACAAAGGACACTGGGTCCAATGCCTCCACAGCAGATCTTTGTTCGGACCGACTTCCGATTAGGACCCGCGGATGCCTTTGAGGACCACCGACATAGCGCCATCCCGAACACTTCAGGGTAGCAAAGGGGATAATTTGTTCATAGTGAGGGTGGGAGTGGCAGCTTCGGGGAGAACGATGACGAGCTCACTGAGATTGGCGTACTGGTAAGCAGTGCGCTTCGGTGAGCTCGGACATCTGAATAGGGGAAGGTGTAGTCCGCAGGAGGTGGAGGAGGCGGTTTTCTTGCTGGCGGATGATGTACAATGCATACCTGTCCTGGACACATCCGTCGAGTTATACGCCGCGTCCTGGTCGGTCATGGGACGCCGTGAAGTACGCCCACATAAACGAAGCTGCCGAAGTAAGGCGCTGCTGCTGGTGGACAGTTGAGAGATCCAGCGAAAGCTAGCACAGTTGGTCAATCATCGCGCTCCCGCACTCAAGAGATAAATGCATCTGCGCCGCTGTTCTCTGCGCCGAGTTCCTCCCTCCTCTTCGCCATCCGTCGTGATCGCCACGCTGCTAAGCATGATTTGGGTCCCGTATTGTCCGCGAGCGTGTAGTTAGGCTGGGTGATGAGCGTAAGAGCGTACGCCCAGCATTAGGGTTTGGAGGGAGGAAAAGAAGGACCCGGTCAGGCAGGAATATACAACTGACACAAGGCTTGAAGAGGACCATCCTTCGACCATATTGACATTGGCGAAATGGTGCTCGCTTCCATCCATGGCCGCTGTGCGTTCAGCTAACGGCACACTCTATGGCATAATGGGAATCACGACGAGAAGCTCCAAACTCAGCGACAATAGTGCCCCCTTCCAAGATATCACGACCTCGGAGTCCAACATAGGATTATCCCAACCCATCCATGAGTCGCGGTCCAGCGCGCCTTGTACGACCACAAGGATAACATATTCTCCCGGTCATGGTCCGAATCCTTCGATGCCCGTGCCCTATACACATTCATCTATAAGATGTCAGTCAATGATTAACATTTATTCAAAAAGCTTACCTTTGTATAACGACGCGTTAGTCCTTGAAGGCGGCGAAGGCTAGAACGGCGGCGCTCGAACCAGTATCCGTTAGAAAGGCGGCCAGTGTCATCGGCCGTCGCGTGCTAGAATCAAATCATTAGTACGTTGACCAGCGCCGCACTATATACGGAATGTATACTCACCATTGTTGACACGAAGAACCGCGACTAGCAAGGGCTTCGGGCTTCCACCGGCATGAAGCCGAGTGGGAAACAAACGCGTCTTGTAGACGACATCGTAAATGCCGAGAGAATCCAATTCGGGACATGTATCCAAACCGTCGGGGTGAAGACCTGCTGCCATAGTAGGTCAAATATGAAGGCAGAAATTAAACAAAGTCGACTTACCGCACACGGCGGGCCAGTGACCAACTGCTGTCTGAGGTTATATCAGTCAGGTAAAGCCTACAAGGACGTCAATTAAGGATTAAAATGTATCAACAAAGCTTACCTTTGTATGCCGAAGCCGACGACGTGTCAGTCCTTGAAGAGTACGGCGGCGCTCGACCCAGTATCCATAGAACAGCGGCCAGCATGTCCTAGTGTCAAGACCTTAGTATGTTGAACAGCGCCGCCCCACATACGGAATATGTACTCACCACGGTTGAGGCGGAGAACGTCCACGACTAGTATGGGCTTCGTATCCAATAGGGCGTCCACCGGCATGAAGCCGAGTGGGAAACAGACGCGTCTTGGAGATGTCGTCTTAAATGCCGAGCGAGTCGACTATCCAAAGCGTTGGGGTGAAGGCCTGCTCCCACAGTAGGTCAAATACCCAGGTGGGAATTAAACAAAGCCGACTTACCCGGCAAGACTCGACACCGCACACGGCGGGGCTCCAAGACCGAGTCGGGGTAGTGCCAACGGCTGTCTGAGGATATGTCAGTCCGAGTACAGCGCAGACAAGCCCGAACGAACCTCGAAGACAATCCTGATGCGGCGTCGTTGCCAAAGCTACACGGGGGGTTAAACGACAAGGATGAGACAAAGAAAGCGTCGACAACGCACCAGGTAAGTTGTACAAGGCACCAAGGTCGTCTCTCTACGGTGCATGCGTCTCCAGATGCTCCAAGCGCTTAAGCGCAGCATACAGCTCCTTCATATCCTGGATCATCTCCGGCAAAGCCGTCTTCGCGCTCGCAGTAACCTGAGTCTGCTTCCGCTTTTGCGTATCTCGGCCAAAAACTTTCGCTAAACCTCGTCTCTCTCCGTCAGAGCGGAAGCAATGTCAAGAAGGCGGGTTTCCGGAATCAGAGGTTGACCGACGATGGATGAGAGGCCTTGGCAAATGGATATCTTCAAGTTGAAGGCGGGTTGGAGTCTATGCACAAGGTGTGCAATCAACAAACAATTCGAACCAAGAAACCCAACATACCGTGACCTGAAGACTCGCGCCAGTCGTCAAGTAGAAAGAAGAAATGAACGAGGTGGTCGGCACGCAATCAGAAGTGTAATACGCGTGGAACAAGATACGCGGCTGAGCGTGTACTGAAGCCATTGGAGAACAGTGGTAGCGCGAAGTAGTACTGGGTTGGATGACCTCTCGTCGATGGGCTTGTCGGAAAGACTTCACCTGCGTGTAAGTACCTGCATCGCTTCCTCTCCAACGACACCAGGCTCCGCCGAATCTTGCCTACGACTGGCCATCACACCGAACGGCTAGTAGCTGACGGAAACGAGCTGCGTCGAGTCGACAGGTGTTGACAAGACGACGCCGGAGCAGCCTAAGAGTCACGGATCAGTTAGTAGGATTGTACAGCGCAAAAGCACTCACGAAAATCAGAAGGTCATTTGAATTCGTCCATCCAATGCAGTTCAAGAAGACCAAAGGTCAACATGAATCTTGATGGGACCAGTGGCCATGAGAACGACGCTCCGCGAGGTCTGTCGACAGCGCCTTCACAGAGCCACCCGTCGACGACTGTGAGACACAGACAGCAACCGAAGCATCGACCAATTATGCGCCTCGGGTGATAGTTCGTCGCGGTGTCGACACTATGGGTGGCGGATCTTTGATATTGTCAGCACTTGGATCTAGAAATGATAGAAACTTGAAAATAGACTTACACTTGGATACTTGAGACTCTAACCGTGCCTTAGGAGCGACCAGCGACAACTACTACCAAAAAAGACCCCAAATATATCTGCGCCACAGATCCCAAAATACATCAAAACTAAATGCTTCCCCACCCAATCCTACAAATGATCCCATAACTAAGAAGATTTAGTAAAAGAATAGCTCGAGAAATAGAAAAAAGAACCTTGCAGTAACGATCGCGAAAGAAAAAGTGCTTCGCCTCGCGCAGATCTTCATTCACGCCAAAGCACGTCCTCCTGTAACCAGCGACTGTGCCCTCATCGTACACCCATCGCTTCGATTTCCTTCTCTGTGGCCCAGCCCACTCCACCCAGCCAATGGCATAACCGTCTTCGTCGTAAACACGAATCGTCAAATGGGGGCTGCGTAAAGAATCTGGCGAGTCGGCGGGCGAGCAATGAAAGTAGGACGGCCTGAGACGCTATAACGAAAACCGGCGCTGAACACAACGAAAATAACGCACATCAGAGCGAAGATGCGGGCCCGTCCATGGAAATCCTCCCCGTACTGCGCCGCCGAGTTTCGCAGCGCTAGGCCGCCTTTGGTGGCGTTAGGATTGCCGTTCCAAGGCCTCCAGACCTTGATGGGAACAGCGCGGTCGTAGTAAAGCACGATAGTGGAGTCGTTGTCGTTGGTGGACATGTCGGCGCGTTGATCTTGTCGGGGAGGAGCGAGTCGCGTTAAGCGCCTGCTGATCGGTATCAGTACAGACGGCATTTCCCGCGATCGGAGATATCCGAAGAACGTGGAGATTTCGGAGATATCCGAACCACGCAGACCACGTATTAGAGCCACGTGGACGACGCGATCGGATCGTGGCGCGTACAAGCGAAAGGATGGGGAATGGAGGAGGGGATAGGGAAAAGAGCAGCGAAGGCTTGAGTTGATAGCGAGGCCCACATAATATCCTGAAGATGGTAGCGGGCAACCATGGATACAGAAGTAGCGAGTTGTGAGAACGACGTTGCACAGCCTCTTGAAGCACAGAATTTCAAGAAGATGAAACAACAAAGTCAACCCGAGTACTTCCTCGAGTCGCGTTGAGGTTGAGCCCACACACCATGCGTCTGTTGGCTTCTTCAGGAGGTAAACCCGAGTACTAGTCCCTTGGGCCGCGTAGAGGCCAGACGCCGGACTTGCTTGAGCCCAGAGGGCAGTCCTATTCCAAGGGATATTTCCTAGGCGAAATCATCAGCATATTGATACCCAGTTAGACCACGTACATGTTGCCCGGCCGTGAAATGCTCAAATTCAAGGCGGGTGAACAGAATACAGGGGATAAATTTACAAGGTAATATACAAGTCCATTATTAACGTCGACTGTCTCCAAACAAGCCTCGGCCGCCATCACGAGATCACAAAGTCCGATATACATTGCTATCCGGTAACCTAAAGTCGTCGCGAGAGTCCAAATGTGCCCCGACCACCATCACGAGAACCCTGTTTCCTTTGCGCATATTCAGCATTCGCCTTCAGAGTGTCCGCATCATCCGCCATCACCACCAAGTCCTCATCATGTGGCCAAAGGTCCATGCCGGTTTCAACATCTTTTTCTCCGCGGCAAGGTTCAACAACGAATGAATGCCAATCCATATCGTTCTCTGAATGGTCCTGCTTCGGAGTCGAGGCGCGATGCTCGGGTCTGATGCCGCGAACAAAATAGCCCTCGTACGGTCCACGGAAGCACACCCAGCGAGTAGCCATGTTGGGTTTTCTTCCGGGATGAACAGGTTTGTAGCGGTTTCCGTCAATCGGGTTTTCGTTCACGGTGTCGTCTTTACAGACTTTGTAAAGCTGGATTTCTCCAGTAGAGTCCTGTTGGACGCGAGCGACGACGAATTCAGGTCGCGAAGCCCTCGACAGAGAATCCATGACGCGAAGGTCCCAGCCGACTAAGAAGTCCTTCGCATACCAAGGACTATCCTCAGCTGAGACGACTTCCGGGACAGATGAGGTCGACGTCAGTTCTGGAACAGACGAAGGTTGCTGGACATCAGCAGGTTTCTCTAACACGTGTCCACCAGCAGCTTCGCGTAGGTAAAAGGCGCGATTAGCCATGAACCCGGCTTTGATCTGAAGAGGAGTCAACGGGCGAGCAACTCGTAGAGGTACACGAGACACCCAATGCTGTACCTAAAACTAATTTCTAGCTCTCCCAGCACAGCCTTGGAATA